>BQNB010001299.1:0-142670 GCA_026074375.1 Tanacetum coccineum | reverse complement strand
ATCTGATCCCGATGCTCGCTGCACCTTGAGGTTTTGGCAAATGTTGCAAAAGGCATTGTAAACATGCTTGGACATGAGTACGACTTACCATCCTCAGACCGATGGTTAGAGTGAGTGTACTATCTAAACTTTTAAGGATATGCTTAGAGCGTATGTCATTAATATTGAAGGAAATTGGGATGCTTATCTTCCATTGGCTAAGTTCTCCTATAATAATAGTTATCATACTAGCATAAAGTGTG
The DNA here is from genome assembly GCA_026074375.1 of Tanacetum coccineum. Lineage (NCBI taxonomy): Eukaryota > Viridiplantae > Streptophyta > Magnoliopsida > Asterales > Asteraceae > Tanacetum > Tanacetum coccineum. Next base: position 142,428 of record BQNB010001299.1, on the reverse strand, counting down.
CACCGTTTGAAGTACTTTACAAGCGGAAGTGTCGCTCACCTGTTGTTTGGGCTGAAGTCAGTGAAAGTCAAATGATCGGACCCGAGATCATACAAGAGACTACCGACAAGATCTTTCAAATCAAGGACAAACTTGAGGCTGCTCGTGATCGTTAAAAGAGTTACACCGATAACCGTCAAAAACCTTTGGAATTTTGTGTTGGCGATCAAGTACTACTCAAGGTGTCTCCTTGGAAGGGTGACGTGCTTTTTGGGAAAAAGGGTAAGTTAGCACCCAGGTTTGTAGGGCCGTTCAAAATTACTGAGCGGGTCAGTCTGGTAGCCTATCGTCTAAAGTTGCCTCAAAAGCTAAGTGGCGTCCATGATACGTTCCACGTATCCAACATCAAGAAGTGCCTTGCCGATGAAACTCTACATGTGCCGTTGGAGGAAATCTAAATTGATGCTAAATTACACTTCGTAGAAGAACTAGTGGAGATTATGGACCGGGAAATCAAGAGGTTGAAGCGTAGTAGGATTCCGATTGTCAAGGTCCGATGGAACTCAAAGCGAGGACCTGAATTTACCTGGGAACGAGAGGACCATATGAGACTTAACTACCCGTATCTTTTCGAAGATGAACCTGTTCCTAAGTAGTACTAGTTGAGTACTTATAAGTTAATTTTATACTTAACATGCATTAACAAGACAAGTGGAATACTGATGTGTCGTTGTGTGGTGTATATTTTTATGATTCAAGTTTTAAATTTATATTTTACCGACTTAACCAAAAACAACACTTTAACGGGCAGTGTACCTGGTCAGTGGTAGATTCATGGTAATAGGTGTCGATCTCTTGGGATGCGTGGTTTAAATCTCCTCCAAGTATTAGATTTTGGTTTATCTAATCTAAGTGAATTGCTAATCTGAAGTCTAACCTATGATTTCCTAGTGTGAGTGTTCTAAGCCTAATTCTATACCAGTAAATAGAGGGTGTTCAGCTTGGAAGACGGCATGTTTGTTTGGTGACTACAATCAATTCAAGACACTTAAACCTACGCAAGCAAATTAATAGAAGATTAAAGAGCGGTCGAGCCTTATGATAGAAAACTGTATTAGCCATCATTAATCAGATTAGAAGTTGGTTTGTTTATTCAGTGCAATGATTACTTATCTCGAAGAGGCATATCCTTCTTACACTTAGGCGAGACTTCATCCTAAGACCTAGACACATTATTTTTGTCACAATTAAAGCATCCGCATAAAGCATCCTTATTTGTTGATTATAATCTATCTTAGGGATTAAAACAATGGTGATCTTGTTAAACCTTAGCTCATAGAGACTTTACCCACTTACTATTTAATGGTAATCTATACTCTAGTAGTCCACTTATTCAACTATCCAATGGAATCAGAACATTATTTGTTGAATTATCTTGATTCACCTACTAGTCAATATGTTTAATAAACCAAAGGCAGTTTCCGTTAACTAGTTAAGCTAGAAGCGTATCCTTAGCACGATTTTAGAAGGACAATACTTGTGATCCTATGATTCTAGATGTATAAATCACTATATGGAGAGCTATCCCAGTATCTAGATTACTTGGTCCGTATCACTAGATCTATTTGAATGATAGGTCGCATACAAAAGCACGTAAACAAGCATAAATTGATAAACATAAACAAGCATTCAATGATAAATTAAACAATCAAGATATAAACAAAACCAAACATTCAGATCTTCTTAATAATGGCTAATATCCAAAGGTATTAGCCTTTAAACATCATAATTAATACAAGAGTAATTGTTTTAGCCAAGGTAAACTAACCGAGTTAACGAATGATACCAAAAACTAAACGATTACAAAAGTATAAGAAATTACACGTTGTCTTCTATGGATTGGAATGCGTGGCAAGAGCTCTTCTGCTCTTTTTCTCTTCTGAAGATCAACTTTTGTGGTTTAGGTATTGAGAATATGATTTAGCACACTTAAAACTTATTTTTAAGTTTTCTATTAATATTGTCTGGAAGTCAGTTTGATACGGCGTATCCAAGGGATTGGATACGGCGTATTGGGGTTTCTTGGAGTAGGGACCACGTTTGATATCTTCCAGAATATTCACATACTATATATCCAATACGGCGTATTGGTCTTATCTGGTTATGGCGTATTGAGCTTGTTTCCTTTGTGGTCTTTGGTGAGTGCAGGCACGGATACGTCGTATCTTCCTTGATGGATACGGCGTATTGGTAGTCAGAATCATTAATCTTTAAAATATCTTCGTTTAAGCTCTAGAATGCGCGCCTTTTGCTAATATTCACCAAGTACTCCGTAATTACTGCAATTCTCAAATATAAACGATTAAGTAACAATTCTTTGCAATAACTATACAAAATGGGTTAAATACATGAGATAAATGATGCTATAAAACAGACGTTATTTGATGTCATCAAATATCCCCCCACTTGAATCCTACTTGTCCTCAAGTAGCCTTTAGAAGTTTATAAAAATGTATCTCTAAGGATATTTTCCGTTAAAGCATTTATTTGATCTATTACAAGTACACAACCAAACACCTCACGAAATATGAAGATGAAAACACTCAAATCACTCAACTAATCTATGTGGTAAAACATGTAACTAATTCGCTCAATTGCTCGTCATGACGAGGTATTCTATCATAAGCTTGAGTCACAGGATACACATCTGTATGTGTTTAATTACACATACTTATTACCTTTAAAAAACATGTTTAAATAACCAAAAACCATAATTAAAGATGCCAAAAATATGCTTGTTTTGCTAATTGTGGTAAAGCAGGAACGGATATCTAAGAAAAGGATGAAAAACGAAGCCAAAACGACAAAACCGGACACGGAATGGAAAAGCATGAAAAGAACATAAGTCAAGACAAAGCCCAAGTGTGAAAAAGTCAACCAAAGTCAACCCCGACAAATCCAAAGACAAAAAGTGAAGAAAAATAAGTTTAGGGGCCATTACTGCCAAGTCCCTATCTTATTTAATGAAGGATATAAAGAAAATGATTATAAGGGACTCATGCTGCCATTTTCAAAAGTTATAACCCACAAGGGCCATTTCTGCCATCCCTCAAAAGTTATAACTCACAAGGACCATGGATGCAATAACAAGTATAACACTCAAGGGGTGTTTCTGCCAAGTCCCCAAAACTATAACCCACAAGGACGAAAACTGCAAAGACAAGTATATCCATGAGGGACTATTTGTGTCAAAACCACAAACCTACACCCCCGTTTTGAATCACTGTACATCTTCTCAACCCATTTCCCGCCAAACCAATAAACCCCACATCCTGTCTCTGTCAACCTCGTTAACTCCCCCACAACACTCCAAAACCATCACCATAACTAAACCCTACCCCCCACATGGATGTGCCAAGCTGGCAATCCAAAATCCCTCAATCAAATCAATGGCTGTGATGATTTTTAAGTGGGCATCAAGAAAAATGAAGGGTTCAAATTGAAGTGTGTTTATACTCTCACAACAAACACAAACAGTTATTTTGTGTCTACAAACTAGCACAACAAGTGAAGACAAGAAGAGAAGTCAAAAACCCTAGCTCGTTTTTTCTATTTAAGCTTTTGTAAGCCATTGTGCAAAAAAATAGTAGTTTAGTGAAGTTTTTTTAGAGTCAGCTTTAGTTATCTAAGTTTTAAACTAGCTTTTTATGTAATTTTGATTTTAATGAAAATTGAGGTTAAAGTTTCAAATTGTGTTACCGAAATCTTGTTCTTTTAACTCTTAATATAAGCAATTTACATCTGTCTTTAAACTTTGATACAAAGAACTTCAGAAAAAATAAAAGAAAAAAAACAAAGGTTACTGTTTGATAGCCATTGATGAATGAGCAAACAAGGATGGCTCATTGGGTTGCTTAGTTTAGCTTATTTATAAGCTAGGGTAGGGATTAGAGCTTATTTAGGTTGACTTAACTCCTGTTTTGAGCAAGGAGTTAAGGTATTCCTTTTTAATTTTTCAGCTAGTTTTCACTGTTTGCTTATTAGCTTATTAAAGTGCTTATCATCTCTTTGCATTTTACTTCTTAGTTTCTATTATGCAATGTAATACTTGGCTTTCAGAAATTTGAGCTTAAATTAGATCCCTTGATAGTTTTTAAAAATTCATTTTTTAAAATATTAAGGGGTGTTTGGGATAGTAAATAAAAACGGGTCAAAATGGGGTATGCAATGGGTTGAGTCACATAGCCAACTTTGGCTAGCTTTGTCATACTTGTGTGAGTCTGTTTCTCAAAAAAAAATTAACTTAATTTTTGTTTTTCAAGTTTCTCTTATCAGTCTAGGTGTTCTTTCTAGTCAAAACCTTTTTCATAAGCTCCTTTGATTAAACTGCTTAGAGTCAGCTTCTTTCTCCTATTTTTGAGTCATTCATAGTATCAAAGTGTTTTCTCCAAAGTGTCTTTTGTTTCCTTACTTTTAAACCAAAATCTGTCAAGAAATTTTTTTTACAAGTTTCCCTAACTTTAAAAGCCAATTCTTTTTAAACCCAAAAATCAACCCCCCCACGCAGTAAATGACAAGTTAACCTAAGAATTCTTTGAAAATACACTTATAACAAGCTAGTATTGATCTGTATATAATTGTATTTGATTTTGAGACTTATTTGACAGCTTATATATTATAAGCTGTAAATATAAGCCGTTCAATTTTTTTGGCTATAGTTACGCCTGGTGCTAGACACTAACAAGCAGCCCTGTTTTATGGCTTAATTTAACTTAAAGACCTTAGGACCTTTTAGCTTATTTAGATTACCCCTAGGTCCAGCTATAAGCCCCAACAAGCTTAGACCTTAGGAAGCCCTTTTGATTGCTTATTTTTAAGCTCAAAGTAGGGACTTGACTGTTTTATTTAGCTTAGTATAAATAGCTTAATTTTGTGCCAGCTTATTTTGTGCTTTTTAATTGCTGTCTTTGTGTCCTTAGTTGCTTATTAAGTGTGTTAGTGGCCCTAGGTTGCTTATTGTTCATGTACATTGCTTATTATGAGCTAAAAGTCCATAGCAAAAAGCCACATTAAGCCCTTAAGCTTATTCAAACTTTCTGTCTAGTTTAGTTTTTTTAGCTTATTATTTGCAAGGTTTTAGTTCAATACGTGCTATTTAGGTGTGGGATAGAAATCCTTTCAACTTATTAATTCAAAAGTTAGCTTAGTATGTAAAAGTCAAGAGAAAAAGCCTCATTAACTTAGCACAATTTAAGCTGCTGTCCAAACAAAAAGCCCTTTTTCAGCTTATTTATAAGCATTCTCAAAAAGTCCTAGTTATGAAAAATGATAAGCTCAAGGAGCTTATCAAGTTTGTGTAAAAAGTTTTGAAAAAAGGGAGATAAGGGGAAACCCGGGTGAGCAAGACTCGAACCCGGGCCTCAACCCTCAATACACCCCTTTTAAAACCAACATCCTTACGCTGTGGCCCTTGGGACTTCTACGTTAGTAGATCCCAAGGTATCTATTTAACCTTTGTCTAGCCCCTTTAAGCTATAAGCTCTTCGAGCTTATTTTTGGCTATTTATACGCCGAATTCGCTTCTTATTTTTCTTAGGGGGGGGGGGGGGGGGGGGTAGGATTTAGGGTCTAGTATTTTAGGTAATTTTTTCAAATTTTTAAAATAGTTTAGTATTTTATCATTTAATTTAGTTTAAAAATTATAAAAAATTCCAAAAAATACAAAAATTAACAAAAAAATCTATTTTTTCTTTTTAGAAAATTTCTTTAGTCATAATTTACGTAGGAAAAATATAAAAACTTTCGTAGGGTTAATTTTTTAAACTTTTGACTTTTAAAGAACGGGTCTCGAGTACGGAACTTGACTTGACTCGTTTTTGGGTCAAACGACCTCCGTTTTTAGTCTAGTCTTTTTCATTCTTCGTTATTAGTCCCCTAGAGTAGTTTAGAATAAAAATTATCTTTGTAGGGTTAATTTTGAAGATTTAGGGGTTTTTGACCCCTTGTTCTTGGATTCCGGCTCTCGTTTTTCATTTTAATTCATAATTTTTAGGTTTTTCTCAATCGTTTTTGTTTGTTATGTGATTAATCTAGCTTTTCTACTCTCTCCAAATCATAATCTCCCATTAAAACTCTAATTTTTCCGAACTGTATCGATTCTACTAGTCCAGCCTCGTTGGGGATAAACGACCCGGAACATTCTATACTACTTCCCGGTTTTATTGATTGTGTTTTTAGATTATATATTTTATATATATAATTAAATTATAGTTTGAAAAACATAAACCTATATTTGGCGCCCTGCTGGGGAGCTGTGATACCGATTATCGTTGCGTTTGCTAAGTTGTGTTTTTGAATCTGAGTTAATATAACATATAAAAAAATAAAAATAAACCCCAAAAAGTACAAAAATAGTTTATTTTCTTTAGTAATAAATTATCATTTAAAGAAAAACTAATAAAAAAATAAAACCAAAAATATAAAAAAACATTGTCTTTAATTAAAAATAAAATTCACAAATTGGTAAAAATACCAAAATATAATATTCTCAATGAGGTATTATCATAATAACTTCCGGTGAACCTTTTTGGTTCCCAACTCGAACAAAAGATTTAAAAACTTGCCTTTTGTGTCACTTGCGAGGTACGGTTCACCTTTTAAAAGATAAACAAACTATAAGAGGGGTATAAGGCGGTTGTTCCGAGGAACTACGACCAAAAGTGGAAAAAGGTTTTTAATAGCTTCGCGCTTTCCTATTCCTCCGCTCCTTTGTGCGTTTTTCTTTTAGAGAGTTACCGAGAAGCTTGTCGATATTAGTTTTTAGTTGACTTTATCGTTGTCCCGTTTATTTTTGTATATTAAAATAAATTGTGAATTTACTTTTGATAAACCAAAAAGAACAAAAAAAATTAGTGTAAATTTTCTTTCTTAGTGTATGCACACTCGTTCCCAAACTCGTAATCTTCATAATCAACAACACCAGGCCCCACCTGTTGTTGAACAATTTAATCTCGAAGAACCAATTGAAAATCCAGATCCACTAGCTCCGATGGATGATAACCGGACTATGGCTCAGTTGCTTGAAGCACCCACCGCGGGTTACGAGGATGCCATCGTTGTGCCCGAAATCACCGCGGACAACTTTGAGCTTAAGCACGGTCTGCTTAACCTCGTTCAAACAAGCAATTCTTCTGTCATGAGAAAGAAGATCCTCAGCCCGACATCCGAATATTTCAACAAGAATCACATCAACTATGAGGATTTTTTTTTTTTTTCCCGAACGTTCCGGTAAGAGGTCGGTAAAGCATATGCTTTTCCCATTTTCCCTGAGGGGCAGCCCGGATTTGGCTTGAAAAAGAACCCCCTCGATCGATTCAAACATGGGATGATCTTGTTTCGAAATTCATCAACAAATTTTTCCCTCCTTCCAAAACAACGAATCTTCGGGAATGAAATCACGAGATTTCAACAAAGATTTAATGAGACGTTTTATGAAGCATGGGACCGATTTAACGATCTTCTTCGGGCATGTCCACATCATGGATTTTACATAATTTGTAGCACTCGATACATTCTATAATGACTTGAACTCTAACGATCCAAGATTTGTTAAATTCGCCGCGGGGGGCACATTTTGGATAAAAAATCCTTGTGATGCCTAAGAATCATTGAAAGCAAATCCATAGTTCGTAATTCACGCAACAAACCAGTTGTAGCCAAAGTGAGTTCGAGCTCTTCCACCCCGGAATCTCTTTAGAATGTGACTGAGTTTGAAGATATGGTGAAATCTTTACTCCTTGATAAGAAAAATCAATCTGCCCGCACCTACTCCTGACAAAGCCGGTTGAGGAAAGTTTGTTACTTGGCGGTGTGCTATTCCTACGCGAAGAAACTTGTCCAGCCACTTCGTGGCAATGTTTATCGAATAATATTCAAGATAGTCACTCAAGCAGCCGCAGCTAACTACACCAAGGAACACCGGTTATCGACCCCAATTACAAATCAAATTCGACCTCCCAGTTTTCCTCCCGTTCAAACAATCCTAAAGTTGCAAAATCAAGAAACAATCAGAATCGTTAACAACCAACCTGGGGAATTTCAATACTCTAAAGCTCCAGCTAACACACCCCCGTTCAGCAAGGGTCAAGTCTTTATCGAACCTCAGGTTGTTCAACCTCCTGCTTATCAACGCTCCGCCTAATCAAGTTCCAGCCCCTCAGATCAAGTGTATGATCAAAACGAAGATTTCCCGCCTACCGTAAAGGCTAATGATGCTGTGATGAGGAACATGCAAACTCAAGGTCAAAACCTGCAAACTCAATTGAACAACTTGGCTACTTCAAATCAAAGGCTTGAAAGTATGCTAGGTAACTTTATCAAAATGAATACCGCCTCTACTTCGGGAACTCTCCCTAGTAACACCGTTACTAACCCGAAGGAGGATTTAAAGGGTATTACCACTCGAAGTGGTGTAGCTTACAAGGGACCCACAATTCCTATTACTTCTTCTTCTCCTAAAGTAGTAGAACGTGAGACCGAGGTCACAAAGGACACGATGCTTCCTACTAATAACGGAAGCACCGAAGACGTCCAACCTCCGGTTGTCCCTGTTGTCCATCATGAATCAATCTCTGAGCCCGTAAATGCTCCAGTTAGTGCTTCAAGGCCTAACCAAAAAGCATCAATTCCATTTCCTTCAAGAAGAAATGATGAAAGACGTCGTGAAAAAGCTAACGACCAAATTGAGAAATTCTACGAAATCTTTCGAGATTTGAGTTTTGAAATTAGCTTTACGGATGCCTTGATGCTTATGCCAAAATTCGCCTCGACTCTAAAAACTTTAATCGGAAACAAAGAAAAGTTTGAGTGTTTACATGGTTGGAGGGTTTAGGTGTTGTGTAGGTGTGCGATGCTGGCTGGCTAGGACCCCATTGAATGAGAATTGCTCAGCGGTCATCCTAAACAAGTTACCAAAGAAACTTGGAGACCCTGGCCGATTTCTTATTCCATGTGAATTCTCTGGGATTAATACATGCAACGCCTTGGCCGATCTTGGCGCAAGCATTAATCTTATGCCATATTCCGTTTGGAAAGATCTCTCTCTTCCCAAACTAACCCCGACTTGCATGACGCTTGAATTAGCGGACTGTTCAATCTCTGAACCAATCGGTATCGCTGAAGACTATGTAACGGTGGGAAAGTTCCAATTTCCAGCAGATTTTGTGGTCGTTGATTTTGAGCCAGACCCCCGAGTACCTTTGATTCTCGGGAGGAGTTTCTTAAAGACCAGTCATGCGCTTTAATCGAATAATACAAAGGTGAGATTACCCTTCGTGATGGCAAGAGGCCATTACATTCAACCTGGACCAGACTTACGAGAACACGGCTATTTCCAATCATATGACTGCAAACCGAATAAACTTCAATGATAGGCTTTGTGAAGAATAACTCCTCAAGAAGTTTCTTGGTTTGCTCAAATGTGATATCGATGGCAATCCACTCCTACTATGATCCAATCGTCTCTACAGCTTCCTCCAACTTTAACTCATTCGGGGACAGTGATTTTTCTCCTTTCGAATAAGCCGACTCTAATCTTGCTTATAGAGGATTTGATCCAACTTCACTCGAAGTTGAACCAACATATTATGACCCTTAAGGGAATACTTTCTCCTCGAAGCAATTCTCAATAGTGAACCACTACCACCTCTTCAAGGAAATTATTTTCCAGAAACTCGAAAAGATCTGAAAATTTATGAAGCAAACAATGAAAAATCTTCAATTAATGAGCCCCCTGAGGTTGAACTCAAGGACTTGCCACCTCATTTAGAATATGCATTTTTAGAAAGTAACGACAAGTTGCCCGTCATAATTGCAAAAGATTTAAAGAATGAGGAAAAGGGCAGCTCTAATCGAGGTTCTTAAGTCCCACAAGCGAGCCATCGCTTGGAAACTTTCGTGATACAATGGTATGACCCCAGAGTTTGTACCCACAAAATCTCATGGGAAGAGGGAACTAAGAACTAACGGTTACAGCATCAAGTCGGGTAATCCAAAAATCCATGACGTCATCAAGAAAGAAGTTGAAAAGCTTCTGACGCCGATGATTATCCGATCTCCTAACAGTCCCTAGGAGGAAGCCCGGTGCACTGTGTACCAAAAAAGGGTGGCATGACCGTCGTGAAAATGATGAAAATGATTTAATACCAACTCGATTGGTCACAGGGTGGAGAGTGTGCATTGACTATAGAAAGTTGCAATGAGCTACCGAAAGTACCATTTCCCACTTCCTACATTACCAAATTGCTCGAAAGACTCGCGGAAAGCCAATTTTATTGTTTCCTCGATGGCCTTTTTGGGTTAATTTCCAGATTCCCATAGATCCAAAGGACCAAGAAAAGACAACCTTTACTTGCCCATACAGAAAATTTGCCTATCGCCGCATGCCTTTTGGGCTATGTAATGCACCCGTCACGTTCCAACGATGTATGATGGCAATCTTCCATGACATGATCGAAAAAACGATGGCATTTGTTTATAAATCACACTTTCAAGTCTTCCGGGGATCTTTCGTCTACATGCCTATCCAATTTGGACAAAAGTTAAAACATGTGAAGACACCCAATTTGGGTCCTAAACTGGGAGAAAAGCTATTACATGGTAAAAGAAGGCTATTGTTCTTGGACATGACAAAAATCTCTAAATTCAGGATTAAGGTCGATCGAGCTAAATTGACGTTATCCGCCAAGCTCCCTCACCGACTACAAGTGAACGGTGTCCAAAGATTTTCTTGGCATGCCGTTTTTACCGACGTTATTCATACAAGACTTCCTCAAAAAATAGCCCCCCAATGACTCACCTGCCTGAAAAAAAAGACTCCATTTTTCTTCTCAAAAGAGTGTATCGAATCCTTTAATACACTTAAAAGAAAATTGACTGAGGCTCCGATTTTGATTCTCCGACTGGGACTTGCCCTTCGAACTCATGTGTGATGCAAGTGATTTTGCAATTGGGGCAGTCCTAGGGCAACGAAAAAAATAAGCATTTCCAACCAATTCACTATGCCAGCAAGACAATGTCCGAAGCTCAAGCACACTACACTACGACCAAAAAAGAGTTACTTGCCGTAGTGTACGCTTTCGAGAAATTTTGGTCATATCTTGTTTTGTCTAAGAGCATAGTGTATACCGACCATTCTGCTATAAAAGTATATCTTCGCAAGATAGATGCTAAGCCAGAGACTGATGCGTGGATCCTTTTGCTCCAAGAATTCGATGTTTATCATCCGAGACAAAAAAGGAGCAGAAAATCGGCCGCCGATCATCTTTCCAGACTTGAGAACCCTCATCAAGACAAACTCGAGAACAAGGAAATCACTAAAACATTTCCTCTCAAAACTCTTGGATCGGTTGCTCTTCGTGTTGATAGTACCCTATGGTTTGCAGATTTCGCAAACTACCATGCGGGGAATTTCATTGTCAAGGGAATGTCATCCCAACAGAAAAACAAGTTTTTCAAAGATGTCAAACACTACTTCTGGGATGACCCTTTTGTTCAAAATATGTGCGGATCAAATGATCGGCGGTGTGTGCACGGCAAAGAAGCTCTCGACATTCTCGAAGCTTGCCACAATGGACCCACCGGGGGACATCACGGTGCAAATCTCACTGCCCAAATGGGTCTTTGATGCCGATTTTTTTGGGCCTTCAATATACAAAGATCACACGAGTTGGTTTAAAAATTGTGACACGTGCCAACGACAAGGAAAAATTTCATCAAAAGGATGAGATGCCTAAATCCATCCAAGATTTGTAAAATCTTTGACTGTTTGGGCATCGATTTATGGACCGTTCCCATCTTCTAGAGGCAACAAATACATACCTCGGGCGGTCGATTACCTGTCAAAATGGGTTGAAGAAAGGCTGCGTCCCCACCACGACGCCCGATAGTTTGCAAATTTTCTAAATTCTCATTTGCCAGATTTGGTAATACCGTGCCATCATCAGTGAACGTGGAAACACATTTTGCAATACCAGTTTTTGCAAGGACCATGCTTAAATATGGAGTCACTCATCGTCTCTCCACCGCGTATCACCCCCAGACAAGTGGGCAGGTTGAAGTATCGAATCGTGGTTTAAAAAGAATTCTTGAAAGGACAGTGGGCGAAAATCGTGCCTCTTGGTCGGACAAACTGGATGACGCTCTCTGGGCCTTCCGTACAGCATACAAAACACCCATCGGGTGTACTCCGAACAATCCTGTATATGGAGAAAGGCATGTCATCTACCGATTGAGTTGGAGCACAAAGCTTACTGGGCCCTTAAACATGCAAACTTTGATCTCAAAACCGCGGGTGATCAACGCAAAGTTCAACTCAATGAATTAAGTGAACTGCGTGATCAAGCCTATGAAAATTCTTTGATCTACAAAGAGAAAACTAAGAGGATTCATGACGCAAAGATCAAAAACCCGTTTTCAACCGTCGGTTGATCAAGTCCTTCCTCTTTAACTCAAGGTTTTGAAAAATTTATCTCACAAGTTGAAGTCCCGTTTGTCAGGACCATTTACCATGATCAAGTTTTCCCGTATGGCACCGGTTGAGTTATCCTAAAACTCCGGGCCAAACATCAAAAAATGGTATCGTCTCAATCACTACATTGGAGTGGATATCCCTGCTATGATATCCCTGACCTACCAAACCTTCCCAAGGCAACTAATTCAGGAATTGGTCAAGCTTAATGACCACTAAACAAGCGCATTGTGGAGGAACCCCATGCATATCCTATTATCATAGTATTATATGCTAAGCGTAGAAAATGAATAAGTGTTTAGTTGTTGTGAGGAGGCTTGCCTCTTTCCTTTTCCATGTTTTGTGTTTTGTGTTGTATTGTCCAGGATGTCCCGGATTTTTGAAGCCTCTCATGCTCGCGGTATTTGTCCTTCGATCACAAGAGCTTCACAATCCTCAGCTTCATTTGGGAATCCCGATATCCTAATCTTATCGACAGAACAATTTATCTTTTAAGCATAATTCATACACCTTAGGATTTACGGTCTCTGCTCGCCGCTTCGTAAACATTGAGGTAAATGGTTTCATTCTAGTATGGGGGGATCTTCGATTTGATTGTGCCTGCAGCCGTTGTTATCACGTAATCCCGTTTTTACCACCAAAATTTCAAAAAAATGAAAAAATTTAAAATTTTCAAAAATAAAATAAGTGTTTTGTCACAATTTTGACTTTCCTGCTGGGTAGAATAAGAGTAAATTTTGACTCGATCGAGCGTGTTGAGCTCTAGCTTGTTCCTTAACTTTTAGACTAAGCATTCCGTAAAATATCGTCGAAGAACGAAAAATGATAGTGTTAATTATAGTTGGATGCTAAACAAGGATTATTTAGAAACCTTAAGAGCTCATGTGTGTAATTTTGTCCGCTCTTATCTCCCAAAAGAACCGTAACCTGATTAAATATACGTGCTACTATTTTGGGAAATTAACTTAAATCCAAAGTAATGTTTAAAGGTAAGTATATAGCAAAAACTTTAGACTTTAGTTCAAATTTATACTTGAAAACTTTTCAAAAAGACGTTTTCCCTAGTTTAACTTTTAAAAAATAAAAAAAATAAATAAATAAAATAAAAATAAAAATAAAATGATGAAAAAAAATATGCAAAAATATAATAATTAATAAACTGAGGTTGAATAAAAGTTTCGCTGGTATCATTGCCGGCTCACAACCGGATGTTGGCAGCCTTCTAAATAAAGCCCATAGTAAAGAATAATATCCAGTGACTGATAAAAGTTTGCTGCATCTTGCCGGCTCACAACCGATGTTGCAGCCTTCTAAAAGGTCGAGGGTTACAAACTGCGTAAATAGTTAATATTAAGTGTGAATAAAAGATCTCTTTTTGTTAAATTCAAATATGCTTTTGAACTTTGGCTATTATATTTTATAAGCTATGTATATACAGAAAACCTGAGAGTTTTTGAAACCTAAGGTCCGTGAGTCCCGATACTAGTCTCTGTGGGGTGTCAAAAGCCTGTCCTTAACTGCAAGGTTGGGATGTGCCAGAAGAAAAAAAGGGGGGGGTTAGAAAAGGGGGGGAGGGGGGGGGGGGTGGGGGTGGGGAAGAGGGAGGGGGGGGGGGGGGGGGAAGGGGGGGGGGAGGGGGGGTGGAGGGAAGAAAGAAGGGTAAAAAAAAAAGGGAGGGGGGGGGGGGGAAGAGGGGGGGTGGGGGGGGGGGGGGGGGGGAAGAGGGGAAGGGGTGGGGGTGGGGGGAAAGGGGTGGGAAAAAGGGGGGGGAAAAAAAAAAAAAAAGATAAGGGGGGGGGGGAGGGGGGGGGTGAAAGGGGGGGGGGGGGGGGGGGGGGGAAAAGGGGGGGGGGGGGGGGGGGGGGGGGGGGGGAGGGGGGGGGGGGAGGAAAGAAGGGGGGGGGAAGAAAAAAAGAAAGGACGTAAGTCGCTACAATGGGATGATCTCGCCTTCAAACTCTTAATTCTCGGGTGGAAAGAGAAACATAGAATTGTTGCAAAAATATCCATGTTTGAATACAAAATAGCACATACCCCTTAAGATATAAATATGGAGTGGAAAAAATACAATTTGCAAATATGAGTAGTGTTTGCATCTTAACTCATAATTAACGTGATTATCGTTTAAGCTTTGGTTTGAATAAGTGAAAAGTCGGAACGATTGAAATTTATCCCTTTTTGGGGCATTCTCGGATCGAAATGCATCTTGTTTCGATATCCCATATAAAGGTTATTAAATAACGAAGTCAAAACGATTCTAGTTAGATTTGATTTAATGAAAAATGACAAAAATTAAAAAAGATGTTAGGAATAGGTGTATAATGACAAAATGGTAAGACGGGGATTTTCAAACTCATGAGTCTTTATCATCTCGATGAAACCCTAGACTACTTTTCCAAGTTTATTAGTCGAGGGTGATTGAGATTCTAGTTTTTCTAAATGCTTACTTCATATCATGCGATGAGATACGAGCAATACCTTAGTAATGGGGGAATTAGTATGTGTTTAATAAAACCCATACCTAATTAACCTTTAAAAACAATTAAAATACCCAAAAACGGAGACCTTAAAATGCCAAACATACTGCTTGTTTTGGCTAATTGTGATGTGCAGTAACGGATAACAAGAAAAAGGACTAAAAATAAAGCCAAAAAGACAAACCGGAACACGAATGAAAGCATGGAAAAGACAAAGTCAAGACAAAGCCCAAGTCTGAAAAAGTCAACCCCGACAAATCCAAAGTCAAAAAGTGAAGAAAAATAAGTTTAGGAACCAAAACTGCCAAGTCCCTATCTTATTTAAAGAAGGAAATAGAAAAATTCCTGAATAAGGACTCATCTGCCATTTTCGAAAGTTATAACTCACAAGGGCCATTTCAGCCATCCCTCAAAATATTTACTCACAGGACCATGGATTCATTAACAAGTATAACCTCAAGGTGGTTACTGCCTAAGTCCCCAAAACTATAACCCACAAGGACTAAAACTGCAAAGACAAGTATATCCATGAGGGACTATTTGTGTCAAAACCACAAACCTACACCCCCGTTTTGAATCACTGTACATCTTGACTACCCATATCCCGCCAAACCCATAAACCCATATCCTGTCTCTGTCAACCTCTTTGACTCCCCACAACACTCCCAAACCAAACACCATTAACTAAACCTCCACCCCCACATGGATTTGCCAAGCTGGCATCCAAAAATCCCTTAATCAAATCAAGGCTGTGATGCGATTCTTTGAGTGTGGCATCAAGAAAAAATGAAGGGTTCAAATTGAAAGTGTGTTTATATACTCCACACAAACACAAACAGCTGTTTGAGTGTCTACAAACTAGCCACACAAGTGAAGACACAAAGAAAAGTGGAAACCCTACACGACTTCTAATTTAAGCTTTGTAAGCCATTGTGGCAAAAAAAACAGTTTAGTTTTTAGTATGCAGTTTTTTTTGAGTTCAGTTTTAGTTTTCTAAGTTTTAAACTAGCTTTTATGTACTTGTGATTTTTAATGAAAATTAAGGTTTAAGTTTCAAATTGTGTTTCCAAGTTCTTGTTTCTTTTAAGCTCTTATATAAGCAATTTATCATCTGTTTTTAAACTTTGATACAAAGAACTTAAGAAAAATTAAAAAAAAAGAAAAAAAAACAAAGGTTACTGTTTGATAGCCATGGATGAATGAGCAAACAAGGATGGCTCATTGGGTTGCTTAGTTTAGCTTATTTATAAGCTAGGGTAGGGATTATAGCTTATTTAGGTTGACTTCACTCTTGTTTTGAGCAAGGAGTTCAGGTATGCCTTTTTAATTTTTTCAGCTATTTTCACTGATTGCATATTAGCTTATTAAAGAGCTTAGCTCTCTTTGCTTTTTTACTTCTCAGTTCCTTAATATATTGCATATGTAAATAATGTCTTCAGAAATTTGAGCTTAAATTAGTCTTGATAGTTTTAAAAATTCGATTTTAAAATATTAAGGGGTGTTTGGGATAGTAATGAAAATGGGTCAAAATAGGGTATGCAATGGGTTGAGTCACATAGCCAACTTTGGCTAGCTTTGTCATACTTGTGTGAGTCTGTTTCCCAAATTTTTTTTAACTTAATTTGTGTTTTTCAAGTTTCTCTTATCAGCCTAGGTGTTCTTTCTAGTCAAAACCTTTTTCATAAGCTCCTTTGATTAAACTGCTTAGAGTCAGTTTTTTCTCCTATTTTTGAGTCATTAATAGTATCAAAGTGTTTTCTCCAAAGTGTCTTTTGTTTCCTTACTTTTAAACCAAAATCTGTCAAGAAAATTTTTACAAGTTTTCCTTAAGATTAAAAAGCCACTTTTTTTAAATCCAAAAATCAGCAGGTAAATGTACAAGTTAACCTAAGAATTCTTGAAAATAAGCTTATTACAAGCTGGCATTGATCTGTTTTTAATTGGTTTTTGATTTTGAGCTTATTTGACAGCTTATTTTTAAGCTGTTATATAAGCCCTCCTTTTTTTGCTAAGTTACCCTGGTGCTAGACCACTAACTTGCAGCCCCTTTTTAGCTTAATTTAACTTAAAGACCTTAGGACCTTTTAGCTTATTTAGATTACCCTTAGGTCCAGCTATAAGCCCCAACAAGCTCAGACCTTAGGAAGCCCTTTTGATTGCTTATTTTTAAGCTCAAAGTAGGGACTTGACTGTTTTATTTAGCATAGTATAAATAGCTTATTTTTGTGCCAGCTTATTTTGTGCTTTTTAATGCTTCTTGTGTCCTTAGTTTGCTATTAAGTGTGATAGTGTCCCCTAAGGGTTTTGCTTATTGTTCATGTACATTGCTTATTGAGTGCTAAAAGTCCATAGCAAAAAGCCACATAAGCCTTAACTTATTCTAAGCTTCTGACTAGTTAGTTTTTTTTTAGCTTATTTAGTTGCTAGGTTTTAGTTCATACGTGCTTATTTAGGTTGGGATAGAAATCCCTTTCAGCTTATTTGTTCAAAAGTTAGCTTAGTAGTATAAAAAGTCAAGAGAAAAAGCCTCATTTAAGCCTTAGCTTATATAAGCAAACTGTGAAACAAAAAGCCCTTTTTCAGCTTATTTATAAGCATTCTCAAAAGTCCTAGTTATGAACAAATGATTAAGACACAAGGAGCTTATCAATATGTGTAAAAAGTTTTGAAAAAAAGGGTAGATAAGGTAAAACCCGGGTGAAGCAAGACCGAACCCGGGACTCAACCCCAACACACCCTTTTAAAACCAACATCCATACCGCTGTAGCCCTTGGGACTTCTAACGTTAGGAGACCCAAGTGGTAATCTATTTAACCATGTCTAGCCCCCTTTAAGCTATAGCTCATTCGAGCTTATTTTTCGGCTATTTAATAAGTGCCGAATTCGTGCATCTTAATTACTTGGGTAGGATTTAGGTCTAGTATTTTAGGTAATTTTTCAGAATTTTTAAAAATAGCTTAGATATTTTTTATAATTTAATAGTAGTTAAAAGTTTTAAAAATTCTAAAAAATACAAAAATTATCAAAAAAATATTTTTTTTATAAAATTTTCTTTAGCATAATTTACGTAGGAAAAATAGAAAACTTCGTAGCAAATTTTTCAAACTTTTGATTTTTAAAGACGGTCTCGGTCGGAACTTGATTGACTCTTTTTTGGGTCAAACGACCTCCGTTTTCGTCTAGTCATTTTCATTTCTTCATTAATTAGTTCCACTAGAGTAGTTAAGAAGTAAAAATTTTCTTTGTAGGGTTAATTTTGAAGCATTTTAGGTTTTTGGACCCCTTGTTCGGGATCCTGCTCTCGTTTTTCAGTTTAATTTCATAATTTTTAGTTTTTTCTCAATCGTTGTTTGTTTGTTATTGATTAATCTAGCTTTCTACTCTCTCAAATCATAATCTCATTTCAAACTCTATTTCCGACTGTAACGATTCTCCATTCCAGCCTAAATAGGAAGATGAAAACACTCAAATCACTCAACTAATCTATGTGGTAACATGTAACTAATTCACTCAATTGCTTGGTCGTGACGAGTATTCTATCATAAGCTTGGCAAGGATACACATCTCCACCGCTAAAGCTAAGGAGTAACAAGTTTATAAAGGTAAATATAGGTTTATATGAGAAGGCTTAGGGTTGATTACTCTAACTAATCTTTATCGATACCAATATTCTAGGAGGGCGACAAAGACCACACATACATACCCGTAACAATGGGATAGACACTTGTGACTGCTCACTCCCACCTCGAATAAGCTAAAGAGTAGGAATAGTAAAGTAATATAGGGTATGGATCTTCTAACCTTCACCAATAGTAATAAACCAACAAGGCAGCTGAGACATGCATAAATGGCCGTAACGACGGATTAGACATGCATGATGGATCACATCCTCATTCGCGTAAAACCCATGGTTAATGATTAGGAAAGGGAATTAAATGTTTGTTAAATAAAAATTACAAAACAAATAGATTATGTCTAAAATACAAGTTGCTAGAAACTTTTTCCCGACCGTTACCATGATAAAGACACGACTATTTACAACGTCTTGATCATAGAACAAAAATAACAACCTAAGTTGGCGTTCCCGTAACGGTCAACTTCCCAAACATTCCATACTTTACATACTTTACAAGGCAAGTGGCGATATCTTCCACTTTATACTATACTCTACATCGTCGATTTGTACCAACGAATAATCGATCCTTCGTGTAATTCCTTCGGTAGTTGTGAAACGATTATCTTCAAACTTTTCTCTCTTTTTTGTTGCGATTTTTCTAATTTTTTTGATTTTTTTTTTGCTAAAACTATACTACGAAACTCGGTGTAGTTTCACCATCTTCACGATTATAATAATTCCGGATTATTCCTTCGATAATTCTTCATTCTTCGGACGTACCAATAATTGCGATGATAGTAAAAATACATGAGTTTTGACTATAATATACATTCCCATTTGCAATGTGCAAATTTCTTTCAACCATACCAAAATAGACACAAGACTCGGGAAATACAAACTTTACACTTTAAGCAACTAGCAACTGTAAAATAAACTTAATCTAACTGGGTAGGCTAAGGTGTAAAGGTGTAACGAAACAAATAATTGGTGTATTTCCTAAAGGATTGGCTCTACGAGTTGTTCTAGAGGTATCTTACTCTTAAAGTGAGAGTAAACAAAGGGTTTATATGGGAGTTAACTAACCAGTGTAGTTAGTTAATAAGCAACATGTAAAAGCGATTTGGGTGTAATCCTAAAATTTACCAATTTAAACATGTTACTCCATCTAAATCTATAGTACTTATCACTATGGTCTCGAATAGATATACCAAGCCAAGTTATAAAGTCTACTACATCACCGACACACTCATGATTTATGGAATTTAGGTAAATATTTAGAAACGGATAAGGTTAAATCCTCATAATATCTAACAAGGGTTATTGTGTGCGGGTTATGTAACATGTAATTTCACAAAAGTATGCTTGAAAAAAAATAAATTTGAGCATAATTTAAGCATTTTAGTGTGAAAATTAGAAAATCAGGACAAGTAAACATTCTAATTCCATCCCCCTACTTGAAATATACAACGTCCCCGTTGTATATATAAAACATTAAATACGGGAATTAAAAGAATTGGAATGAGAAACTCCCCTAATACTTTCTCAGTAGTTTCTCGGTAGATTCTCCATGTTGAGTTTATTAGCAAGATTTCATGTTGAACAGCCGCCTTGAAGTTTCAAGACTCTAACACTTCAAGATCTCCAAATTTGTAAATTCTCCACCAATATTAGTCGATATTTCTTTTACACGGTCCTGTATAAAACATAAGAAAGACATGTGCATTCCTATCTTGGTACATACGGTTAATTTAAACTAAACTAAACAAACTAAATACAAGTCAGTCTGGTGAATACATCGTATCAAGTGCATGAATATGCCGTATTGCCAAAACTGACAATAATGTTTTTAAATTGCATAAAAGTAAAGACTGATAACGTCCAGAAAATCAATACATCGTATGGTATGGAGCAGATACGCCGTATTGATGTCTGGAAAGACAGACTCGATAAAATTAAATAACAATCCGGGTTGTCTCCCAGGAAGCACTTTTGCTTACAGCGAAGTCTTTAAGTTAGACTTTTCTTAGCTTCTCTACATCATTCCATTATTTAGTGCGCGTCACCTTCCATCCGTTGTCCTTTTTCTAAAAAATATCTTGGTAGATTTTGGACATATTATCTTTGTTTCTCTCCCAAATATCATATTCACATCTTCTTATAGCAATATATTCTTCATTGGTTCCAAGCGCATACTAAATAGCTTCAAACTTCTCCGCTTTACATATTCTTTTGTTAGGTTGCTCATCAATGAATTCGGATGTATTGCTATATTTGCGCTTCGTCTGACTTTGTTCATCTTCCTTTTCAGTGTCGCATTTTCCGCGTGTTATCAGATAAGGCTTGAAGAACGAGTCAGCAGTAGTATTGTTTTTACTCAAGATTCTGTCATTCATTCGTCTCTTATTCTAACTCCCATTCATCGAAGCATGGAACAATACCTTTTTAGTTCTTCCATCTATTTTCATATGTTTATCAAATGATGAATTAATTCGCGATATGAATTCAAGTGGATCTATCCCCCAGTTATCTCCTTCGTCCAAAATTTCTTCTTCTCCATCGTATGATTCAGGATCAAATTTGCAGAAAAATTTCTCAACAAGTTCTTTCCAAACAGTGATTTTTCCTTCTCCCTCGTTTATCCATCATTGTTTTGCGTCATCAGCTAGTGAGAGAGCAAAGATTATCATTCGTAGTTGATGGGAATCCACACCAGGAATGTAGATCAAATCAATCATTTCAAGCACTTTAGTAATGTGGTCCATTATGTCTTTGTCAATCCATCTGTGGTATGCATTCTTATGTAATTCCACCAAAAATTCCTTGCTGAGTTCAATGTTTATATCGTTACTCGTGATAGAAAGATTCGATTTATTTTGAGCATTCACTACGTATTCTTCTAAAGTTGGTTCTACCATGACTTCTTATGGTATCTTCTTCAGTCTACTAGCTCTGATAAGTATGTCCTGTAACAATGGTAAAAATATCAGCAGAATTTGCTCTAAAGAAAGATAGAAAAAAATTTAGCACGGAAATCAAATATAAAAACTTATATTTTGATTCTGTTCCAGATGATCGATACGTCGTATTCAATAGAAGTGAATACACCGTATTAATCAGTTGAATGAATACGTTGTATTAGACAGAAAGTTAGATACGTCGTATCCAATGGAAGTGGATACGTCGTATCGAGTTATCTACCAGAACAGTGTATTACAAAAACAATTAAAATAAACACACAAATATACAAGCAAACAATTAAACTAACAAATATACAAAAATATACACTAATCTAATGAACACTACTGATATGTGCTTAAACACGTATCATTTATTTCTTAATATTAAGCTAAAAAGACCAATAATGACCAAAAATACATAAAAAATGCATTGTATGTGTGTATTTTGTGATCTGTATTGTACAGGTATCGGATATATCAAAAAGGACAAAAACAAAGCTAAAATGGACAAATTCGAGCATGAGATTGGAAGAGTGCAAGAAAGCGATGCCGAAGGCGTATTCATTTTTAATGGGCCAACCCGTACCCGTTTCATGGGCCGGGTCAGCCCATTATCAATTGAATGATTACAACTTAAGCCTAAATTAAATAGTCCATTAACTAAATCTAATACAATCTGTTAATACAAAGTAAACCGTAAAAACATTTATTTATATTTTATTATCTCTCCTTTTGTTTTGTCGATGACAAAACATAAACCTATAAAGTAAAAACAAAATCTATTTGTTCTAAGCCAATAGTTTTTCTAACTCTCTAAAACTAATCTCTAATTACTCCTTGCATTTCTCTCATAACATATAAACTTATCATATCAACAAGTTTTTCTAATATACTTCTTGTAACATATAAACTTATCTATTCTATTTTCTTTTCTATTTTCCTTTTATATTTAAAAATTAAAAATAACCGTTTGTTAATTGTCGTATCGGCTCACCTTTAGTAAACAAACTATAAGAGAGGTATAAGGAGGGTCGATCCTACGAACTTCGATCCGAAAGGAGACGGTTTTTAAAACGCTTCGCGCTTACCCGCTCCTCCGCTTCTTTGTGCGTTTTCTAGAGAGCTACCGTACACCTTTGACTTTCAGTTACCAAAAATATTTTTCTTTCTTATTTTTATTATTTCTTTTCCTTATGTTTTATTTGAAAAATCTATAAATATTCTTCTCTATCCTCTTATTCGTTTAATTCTTATTCTCTTTACCTTCTTATCCGATAATTCTTCAACATGTCTTGGTTTTCGAGGTGCTCGTGGTGTGGAGGTCCGTTTAACAGTGGAAATTGTCGGCGTTGTACCAATGTGAGTTTCGGAGACGAGTTTGTCCGTAACCCCGATCCTATTGCAAATGATGAAACACCCGATTTTTCCTACCCACCTTCACAACCCCAAACATCATCTCTCGACCAATTTAGTTGTTTTCATTGTGGAGATCCGTTAGAAGATGGTGTACGTTGTCAACGGTGTACATGTGGGAGGTGTGGATATTATCTTAGAGAAGGATTTTGTTCATTTTGCAATTCTGAAGCTGGAAATTCATTCGTTTATGATTCAAATCCAAATTCTTTCAATGATCCTCCAAATGTTTTCACCCACCCTCCACAACCCCAGTACGAATCATACTCGTGTGAGTTATGTGGGAACGATTCTCACTACGGTTATGATTGTCCACCACGGTTCCCGCTTGTCTATGAGCAGGAACCGAGTTACAATCAAAACTTTAGTGATAATTATTATCCACAAAATTCACCGCGTTTTCCACAACAATATCTTTGCTGTGAAAACTGTGGGGGTCCTCATGAAAGTTTTCAATGTCAACCGATGAATCAAAATCACTTTGAGCATAATTCTAACTATTCCGGTTTTGACCAACCCCCGCAGTATTCCATCGATCATCAAGAAGACCTTAATCAGCAAAGGATAAGTGATGTGCACGTTAGATGGGATAAAATAGAAGAGTCACATAATGAACTTCTCAACATGATGCAATCATTTTATGAAATGGTAATTCAACAAAAGCAAGCTGCTAATATCGATCAATCACCACCTCAAGAAATGAGTATCCAAGAAATGGAGGATGTAAAACAGCAGTATTTAGATGAAATGCAAAGCATAAGTAATCAAATTCAGATTAAAGATTATCGTAATGAGAAAATAGATATTTGTTATAGAAGGGAATGTAAAATTATGATTGATGAGCTTACAGGAAAATTCAATGGAATGAGTATCAAAATTAATAAAAAGAAAGAGCTTCGGTAACTAGAGCAGGCGGCTAATCTTAGTACTTATACTACCGAGCCTTCGTGACGTTTCAATTCTTTTTATGATGACGATGATTACAAGGCGAGTACTATTCCTTTGAATGACATTATTTCTCAAGTTCCTCCGTCTATTGCAATCACACCCATTTTGCCAACTATGGAGCCCGAGGACTCTCTCATCATTGGGGATAAGGATCTTAGCACTATTCCTGAAAAGGAATCAGACGAATTTATAAAGTCTAGTATTGAGGACCTTATACCAATCCCAAGTGAGTCCGAGGATACTTCCGGGAGTGATAGTGAGTGTAATTTACCTTCGTGTAATGATTTCTCTCCCATTAACGTTTTTGAGGAAAAATCCGTGACTTTCTCTAACCCTCTATTTGATTCAAATGAATATTTTACCTCTAGTGATGACGAGTCACTATCCGATGAGGACGTTCCAGAAGATAAGGTTAAAATTTACTCGAACCCTCTTTTCGAATTCAATGACGAATATATCTCTAGTGACGTAAATCCTCTTTTTGATGAGGTGTTAGAGAACATCAAGAGCAAGGACTTTTATGATGAGCCGGCTTTGTTAGTCACACCTCTTTCCGATGCTAATAAGGATGAGTGTTTCGACCCAGGAGGCGATATTTATGAGATCGATGATTTTCTAGATATTGATGTTCCTACAGTTATAAAAGACGGTTATCATGATTTGAAAGGAGATATAACATATCTTGAGAGTTTGCTTATTAAGGACACTATTCTTAATCTTCCTTCCGAGGTGATTTTAGATCGTGTCCTAAAAAGATTAAAGGATGAATCTGATAATGATGATTTATAGATTATGGTCAAAGTTTTCGACCCCAGGATTCATGAGAAAACTTTTTCTCCAACATATGTGAAATTGCCCTTTGAGGATCGCCATTATCTTTCCCTCACATATGTTACCGAATTTTTCTTCCTTATTTCACCTATCCGGTGGAATCTCCTTTTATTCTCTCCTCCGGGAGTGAGGATACTATTTTTGACCCTAGCATCTCCACTTTTCATTTTTCTTCTCTAGAACCGGTGGCATCTCATCGGAGTAGAACTTTCATGCATTTCAATGTTTATCTACACATCTTGAATGAAAGTCCATTAGAGATTTGCTCTTCTACCCGTTTTAATCCTAATATCACAATGATATGAGGAGAGTCAAGCTAGAGACTCGCACAAAAACAAGCGCTTCGTGGGTGGCAACCCATGCTTATCCCTAGTAGTAGTATATTAGTATAATATTTATGAATAAGTGTGACGTGAGGAGGCTCGCCTCTTCCTTTCTCGTGTTTCGTGGTTTGTGTTTTATGTCCAGGATTGCCCGGATTATGAAGACTCTCATGCTCGTGGTTTTGTCTATCGTTCACTCGATCTTCAATCCTTAGCATGCTTTCTTATGAGAAACCGATATCCTAGATCTTATTGATTAACGTTTATCTATTAGCATAATTAATAAACGGCTTTAGATTTACGTAGAGACCCTTTTAAACATTAAGGACAATGTTTAGTTCTAGTATGGGGGGATCTTTTGATTTGATCTTACTTGCATTTGCCTTGTCTTCACGTAACCCCGTTTTACCACCAAAAATACCAAAAATATGTGATTTTATGCCAAAATTAAAAAATTTTCAAATATAAAATAAATGTTTTGACACAAATGTTTGACTTTCCGTTGGTGAGCATAAGAATAAATTTTGACTTGATCGAGCATGTTGCGCTCTAGCTTGCCCCTTAACTTATATAAATTTAAGCTTTTGCTAGTCTTTTATACAAGAAGCTTTAAAACGCGAATTCTAGCTTGAGAAAGCCAAGAGTTTGTAAGTTTCCATGATAGACTTTAAATATACAAAGCTTGATTTTATTAGACTAAGCATTCGCGGATATTTTTATTAAAGATTTTAAATTTGCGAAGAACGAAAAATGATAGAGTTAAGTATAATTTATATGCTAAGCAAGGATTAGTTGGTTATCTTAAGAGCTCATAAGTGTAATTTGTGGCTTTTCCTCCCCGAAGCTTCTAACCGGACTAATAATACGTGCTCTTTTCGGAAATTAGACAAGTTAGTGGTTTTATCACTTAAAAGTCCTTTTAAAATCAACATTTTTAGACTTTTTAGTCTTAGTTCAAATTTATACTTAAATTTTCTAAAAAGAAAATTTTCTCTATATGTCGTGGTAATATAAAGTGTTGAAAAAAAATATACAAAAAATGTGTGTATAATATATATAATAATAATACCTTGTCATATTACTAGATCATGGTCGGCTCGCATACCGATGTGACAGTCTTCATATAAGGCGAGGTCCGAAGCCGAAATAAGACAACTGGATCATGGTCGGCTCGCATACCGATGTGACATTTCGTTTAAAGGGTGGAGGTTATAAGTATAATTATATTAATGTTAAGTGTAATGTAAGTGATTTAATAAATATAGGGAAAATCTCTTTTTCTTAAATTTAAATATGCTTTTGAACTAAGACTATTTCGTTTTAAGTTGTGGTTTTTCTAAATGAAGTGTTTATTTAACGGGAAGCCTAAGAGTTTTTGAAACCGAAGGTCCGTGAGTTCTGATACTATTCTCTGTGGGGTGTCAAAAGCCTGGTCACCTAAGCCGGTCTCGGCTGGGATGTGCCGAGAAGAAAGTCGCTACATGAAATGATCTCGACTTCAAAATCATAATTCTTGGGTGAAACGTTACATTTAGAAGGATTACAACTTTCTTAAAATGTCGATTGGATGGTCGAAATTTGAAATGAGCACATACACATTTATAGATATTTTTCAATCGGGAGTGAAAAGTTAGTCTAGGCTTACACAAATTACAAATATAAGTAGTGTTAGCATCTTAACTTGTATTTAACAATGATTTTGTTTTTAAGCTTGGTTTGGGGCGGGTGAAAAATCGAGGACGATGAATTTATCCTTTTGGACACTATTTACAAGTGTTTCTTGTTCCGTGATCCTAAAAGTTATTATTAAATAATGAAAGTCGAACATGTAGTCACTTGTGAAAAATAAAAATATATATATAATAAAAAGTGGTAAAATGGGGCGTTTCAAAACTATTGATTTCTTAATCCACTTAGATGAGCACTTAGCTACATTTCGAGGTGATTAGTTTAGGGGGATTGGAATTTTTGGTTTTAAGCGTGTTTTTATAACATTGCGTAAGGACTCGGCAATAGCGTAGTATGAGGATTTTGATATGTGCTTAAACACATATCATTTATTTCTTAATATTAAGCTAAAAAGACCAATAATGAACGAAAACGGTATGAAAATTCATTGTATACGTTTGTGTTACGAATTGTGTCTTGCAGGTACGGATATATCAAAAATGGATAAAAACGATGTCAAAAAGGACAAAACCCGAGCACGAGATTAGAAGAGTGCAAGAAATTGAAGTCAAAGGCGTATACATCCTTAATGAGCCAACCCATACCCATTTTGTTGGGCCAGGTCAGCCCATTAACTTTGTATTTATAAAAACCCTATATAGACCTAAGCCTAAAATACCAAATCTAAATCCATAAAACAAGTCCATTAAATCTTAACCCATTCCTGGCTCAAGTCAAGCCCAAACCCAAACTTATAAACACGGGTCAAACAAACATGGTCAACGTTATATCTTTTTCATATCACTTCCCTCCCGTTTTTACACACAACAATTAACACATAGGTAAATCAAATCTCTCTCCTAAACACACGCCCCTTTGTTTCTAGAAGTACCTGATACCTCTGACACCCATGTAAGCCACGCTGGCAATCCCATGGATTCCTATTGGCTACAGATACGTGGAGAGAGGATCAAGGGCTCATATTTGATGATTTGAAGAATGATTTTGATCAAGGGTCAAGATTTGAAGATATGGGAGCGTCTCAAAGGCCTAGAAGCTTCATTCTCCTCTTATAAATAGAAGGGATTTCACACAGTAGAGGACATCTAGTGTAGGAGTAGTGTAGTGTAGTTTAGTAGTTTATTAGTAGCTTATTTTAGCTTATTGTCCTTCCTTTAATGTAATTTCCTTTTTCAACAGCTTGTACCTCTTTTAAGATTAATAAAATTAAGTTTCATTTAAATTTTGCCTTAAAGTCTGTTTTACTTTTAAGCAATTATGATTTAAATATGTTTTGAATTTACTTAAATAAGCTCAAATAAGATCATTGCCTTCTAAGCTATTGCTTATTCAGTAAGCCTCCTCAAAGCTTGGCTGAATAAGCCTTTTCATTCTCAAATACCTTAAATTTTGCATAATGAGCTTTTGGATGATAAGCCAGATTTGGATGGGCTTATGGGTTTTACCAGCTTGTTTCTAACAAGCTGGAGCTTTTAGATAAGCTCTAAATGAGCAATTTAGATCCCTGTTAAGCAGGGATCAATGTACTTTTTCTTTACTTTAATGCTAGCTTAATATGTGTTCAGCTTATCAATCTGCTTATTCAGCTTATTAATCTGCTTACTTATGCTTAATAACTGCTTATTTGTGCTTATTTAGTTTTAATTTAGCTTAATGTGCTTAGTTTATAGTTTAGTCTAGATTTAATCTTAGTTTTTATGAATCTGCCAATTTAATAGTTTAAATAGCTTAATAGCATAGCTTATCATTTAGTGCTTATTTTTTTCCAAAGTGTTTGCTTATTTGTCTTTAATAATCATAGTGCTAAATCTGTTTTCACCTTTTTAAAGCTTATTAGAGTTTGTTTTAAGCTTAAAAATGATTTTAAAAGTTTTAAAGGGGTGTTTGGCACAAGCAGTCTTAACATAGTTAAGATTGCTTGGGTAGCTTTTGGGTTTCAAAATAGACTAATAAGCTCTAATTTAGTCTTAAATATAGTTTTGTTAAAAGTGCAAGTTTGCTAGTTAAATGTGGTATCAAACTGCTTATTTGTGAAAGTAAGCTTAAGATGTGTTTTTAGTGATCCAAGTGAGTTCTATGAGCATCAATTTGAATCTGATTGGGAGTCATTTTGTTAAGTATAGCCTTTTGAAGTCTATTGTTTTAAAAACAGTCAAGTAAATTGAAGGTTTTAAGCTTATTCTTTAGAGTCTGTTTATACAGATTATTTGAGGTTAATTCATAGCTTAATTCAGGTTAATTTTTGTTAGAAGTAGCTTAGATTTTGTTGAGTTTAGCTTATTAAGATAAGTACTAAATTTGTTTCAAGTTTTTGGAATGTCAAAGTTGTTTTTAAATCTTAAAAGTTTAGTTGCAATTGAGTCATTTTCTTCAAAAAAAGCCATAAAAAACTAGTGTAGTCTGTCACTTTTTTAAGTCATTTCCTAGTTTATTTGTTTAGCTTATAATTTGATTTTTAGCTTATTTGTGTTCTTTAAGTCCTAGTCTCAATTTGTTTTCCATTTTTAGCTTACTTCAATTGCTTATTAGTTCTAAATTCTAGCTTAAAAAGTAGTGGTTAAGCCCTTTTTAGTCTGTTTTAAGTGCCTATTTGTCTCTTTGCTTTTAAGTGTTTTTAGCTTATTCTTTTTGCTAATTTCTAGGTTTTAGAGCTTATTAGGTTAGTAGTTCAGTTATATTGCTTATTTAGTTTTCTTTTAGCTCATTTAGTTTTAAAAGCCCAAACAGTCTTAGCTTATAGCCTAACAGTTTTAAGCTAAACTGTCAGTTTTAGATTAAGCTTTTTTTTAGCTTAGTTTTAAGTTTTGTTAAAAAGTTCATTCTTTAAAGTTTCTTGTTTTTGCTTATTCTATAACTTTTCAAAAAGAGAAATAAAAAATGTGTTTTGCAAAAAGGTAGGTCACAGGACTCGAACCTGTGACCTCCCCTACATAACACCAACATCTCAACCACTGCGCCCTTGGGTCTTTTTCATTAACCTCTTGAAACATTTATTATATATACTCAGTTTAGTTTAAGGCTTAATCAGCTTATTTGCTTTTTCACAGCTTATCCGCTTTAGCTTTTTGAGTAATTTTACTTTGAAAACCTCCTTTTTAGCTTAAAGCACTTTTAGGAATTTTCTTAAATTTTTAGGATTAAGTTTAATATTTCTGTCTTTTAAAAATTATTTTAAGTCATTTAGCTTAAGAAATTTACAATTTGAGTTTTTAGAGTTTTAATTTGTCTTATTTGGTTAATTAGTTTGTTTTAGTTTTCTTTAATTGTTTTTAAAATGACGTTAAGTTTTTAATTTACCTTAATTTTTAGTTTAGCTTGTCTTTATGTGTTTTCCCTTTGCGTTATTAGTCTTAGAATCCAAAATCAAATCTTTAATGAAAATCAAGCTCGATTCGCGACATAAACGTGAATTTCTATTCACCTCTCACCGAGGAGAACGATACCCGTGTTGATTACTTATTATTCTTTCCTAAGAATAATTTGTATGATACTTAGCTTACGTATATGTATTTTATTATATATATAATATATATTTGAGGGTTATTTGTTTGATACGTATAAAAACGAACATCAATTGTGCCAAACACCATTATTCTCATGTAACTATCCAAAATAGACAATGCCTAAGTCAAACATAAAAAGAAACATGCAAGTAACATTAAACATACTTCTAGGATTAGCGTCCAACCTTGTTGCTTTAGCAACCCTCATCCGTCATCACCTCCATACCAAGCTCTATCACCTCCAACCGATTACCAAACGGCTCCTCCATCATCTCTAAATGTTTCTCCACTACTTTCACCAATCACAACTCTGGGAATCTCACCAAGCAAACTTTTGCTCACTCCAAAGTCATCTCCACCTCCACTAACCTCTCCTCCACCGGCACCAACACAACCTTCTAAACACTCCTCGCCTCTAACCATCCACTTGGACCTCGTTGAGCTCATCTTCTCAACCCCCCTACTTCTCCACACGCTCTCTTTGACTCCCTATAAGACCTACCTCCTAGAACTACTAATCCTTCCCTACCTAGACCATCATTCAAATCAATTAAATGCTTGGCAAATCAACCTCCTCCTCTTCCGGCCATGGAGCCTCCTCTCTCACCAGTGCCACCACATCTTCCGCCCCTAGGGCCTAATAGCCCCTTTCCTATGCTTACTTATGAAATGTTTTGCGAACATTGTCAACGCACCCAAGTCGTTGTCGACAACCTTCATGATGGAATATGAATCATCCTCAATCACATTCTCGATCGTCTCAACGTTCTTGCTCATAATTACTAGACTAAGGCATTAGGAATAAACTAATTATGTAACATTAATTAAGATTGGTTGTACTCTTGATTATATAAACTAAGATATAGTATTAATTGATTGATAGGTTTTTTGACAGAATATTATATTATTGAGAGGTTTTTGACGAATATCAAAATGACTTATATATATATATATATATTAAGGGGTTTTTAACGAATAATAATCCCGAATTGCCTTTCTTCAGGTATAACAAATCTTGATTGACAAGAGATAGTGCGGGAGCTTTAGGATCTCTTTAGCAGCTCTGAACAACTAGAGTGTGCTTTTGTGGAAATGGTGAAGTTAAAATTTCTTTCTTGCTTTCTCATACAATATCATTCTTCAAGAAGTTTTGCATCTGATCAATGTGATATTGATGCTCATCTCTTGAAGTGCATCGTTGTCTCAACATTTCATCAACAACTTTGCGTAGTTTAGCCTCATCTACTATTTCTGACATTTTGTCCACAAGTGCTTAGGATACTTTCTCAGCTAGAAGTTCATTATTATCTGTGGCATATTTATCCGTCCAAATTGTTCTTGATTACCTTATGTTGATGGACCTAGTTCACTTTCATTAGCTTGACTAGATGAAGATTCTCCAAAAACATAAGTTCCATGCTTAGATATCTTCTGCCTTTTTGCATTATTCTCCCCCTCAGGACGAGCTTCATCATGATGATTGTCCTGATCCCTTGGGCGAATGACAGAAGATCTACACGTAGTATTATTAGCAATAAGTCCTTCAAACTTTATCTTGAGTGCTAGCCATATTGGTAAATCAGCTTGTTGTAACTGGAGATCATCTTTCATAGTTATATAAAGTTGATACTGCTGTTCATGTGCATAGGCCTTGCTAGCTTGGGTTGGATAAACATAGAAAACGTGATTTGACATGTAACTTCTGACAGATGAATCAACGTGAGAAGGAATTTGGTTAGTTATAGCATTGTTTATCTGTGAATTAAACTCAGCTCGAAGATTCTCGTGTTCCCTTTGAATAGCATCTGCAACCATCTAAGCAACTTGAGCTTGTATCTTTTGCCTTTCCAATATTAGCCCCTCTGCACCATAAACTAGAACAATTGTCTTTGTAACTTTTTTCACTTGACTATCTACCATATAAGGTAATGACTCTTGCATGACTTCTTGTAGATAATTAGCAAGCTCATGGAAACTCTTCCGTGGCATGAAAGTAGTTTTTAAGATGTCCAAACAAGTAACCATATCGACCTTTAATCTGTTGAACTAAACTTTTGTATTGTTTAAAGCATCCAGTCTTGGGTTGTAATGAATATGATGGTTTTATAAAAGATGATGGTTTTGGTGAAGAAGATGAAGGTGTAGAATCAGTGACTGTCAATTTCTGGAGTTTCTCATTATCCGAAGATATGAGAGTAGAATGAATCCTAGGGGATCTAATTTTTGTAGGAGATGGTGTATGCCTAGACTCCTCTACATGCTTCCCTTTTACCCTTCTTCTGAAATCATAATCATCCTCTGCTGATTCTTCCTCCACTTCAATAATGTTTACAGTAGTTATCACTACCTCTTGACTTTCCTTATAACTCCCAAGATCTAACCTAGTGCAGGGATCATTTTGACTATTAAGGAATGAATTAACAAACTCAACTGTAGCTTCATTCTCTATTTCTTCCACCATTTTCTTAATCTCCTCAGCTGCTAAGTGCTCTTTAACTTTTTCTATATTTTTCTTGGCTTCATGATCATCATGACTTTTCTACTCATCAATGCTTAGTTGAATTGTATCTTGTACAATCATTTCTTCAACTTCAGCAGTAGTTGGGATTGGTGTTGGTGGAGTGAGTCGAGTTGATCGTCTTGGTGGAATACGAAGTTTAATAATTTTTAAACTTTTTTGAGCACTTGATTCTCCTTCATTCACATTAGCGTTAGGTGACCTAGGGACGCTAGTTGTCCTATGCGTCCCCTGGGTAGTCTCAATCGGCTGTGACTGATTCATAGGAACATCTACCCCTAAAAACTTCAGCATATATTCGATAATTCTTTATGAGCTTCATCTCATCGGTTATCATCTAGCTTGGAATCTTCATTCCAACTCCTGCCTTATTCTTCCTTGAATTAAATATGCTTTTAACCATCTCATCATGTTCCAGATTGTGATACTTATCATGAACTCTTCTTGAGATCTCAGGGTATGCAGTCATGTAGTGACCCAAAATAAGTTTCGTAAACCTTGGATAAGGGATTGGTGTTGATGGATGTTCAAGTGAATAGTGCAGTCCTTCCCAAAGTAATTCAGCATAGTCTACATGCACATTGTTGATAAAATAATATAGCATCTGCATGATTTGCAAAGGTGGATGATCATGACCAGTGGCTCGTGTGGTAAGACATCGTGCAAAACATCTTGCCAAGTGTCTGCCATGGTTGTACGAGGCCAGTTGTCTTGAAGTTGGATGGTGATCTTAATTCCATTATAAAACCATGATCGTTTAGAAAGAATGGAACCATTTATGAGAACTTGGGAGCAGCAACAAAGCGTTCATGATTGTTGTCTGTAGCTTGGGGCAATTGAAATATCGTTCTAAAATCATCAAGAGTCATTGTGAGCTCTTTTTTGTCAAGCACAAACGTGAGCCTATACTTTGATCCATCTTCCTTTAAAGTATGCCAGAATTTCCCCAAGTAGATCCATGGTATTAAAGATGAAGCAGCAATGCTGAATCTGTGTGGATGATTTTAGAGAATGTTTACCATTATTTTGCTTTCGTTTAGGAACAATGGATTATCAAGATCAATCTTCTTGTTGGCATCTATGAGAGCAAAGCGTTTGTTGGGTGGACACAACTCATTTTGATGAACATACGCTTGTCTTTGTGGTTGTGCCATAATGATTTCTGAATGATTGATGATAAGATATTAGATAATAAACAATTTATATAACATTTTTGTCTCTTTCTGCTTTGTCTATTTTATATGTTTTGACAATTTTTTTTGAACATATTTTTGATCAGTTTGTTTCTCATGTGCTTATTCTTGCTTTTTCTAGCACATGCCATACGCTTTATTCGCGTATTACTTTTGATTTTTCTTTTTGTGTGTTCTGGAAATTATTTATCGAACACACTTTAGATTTTCTTTTTCGCGTATGGTTTCTCTCTCTCTTTGTGTATAGAATATTCCTCACCAGAAATTCTTTGTGAAATGATACTCTTTCAAGAATGATGAAGAAACTCTCTGATTTTGAATAAGACTCAAATTTGAGAAATTTAAGAGATATCATTCAAATTCTTAAAACTTTTTTTTGTGTGAAAGAGTACCATTTTGACACAATACAGAAATTTGAGAAATTTTTCCAAAAATCATTTGTGCAAAACCATTTGTGTTTGATAACATAAAATCAGACAAACCCAATTCAATAATTGAATAGTCACTAAGTCACTCACTCTGCATTCTGTTCATTGCAGAAAACGATCGAAACCAGACATGACTTAGACCACTTAAACAATTGAGAATATAATTATATAAATCAAGTTATTTTGAAATTCTTTAATTTTTCTTTTTGAAATGAATCTTATAACATCTAAACAAACACATCTAATTCAACAACTGAATGGTCACTAAGACACTCACTCCTCATTTTGTTCAATGCAGAAAATGGTCGTAACCGGACATGACTTGGACCACTTAAACAATTAAGAATAGACATATTTGACACAAGATATAACATTCATCAAACTTGATCAATTTTTGCTCAATTTTGAGGAACCTTTTACAAACGTTTGAAATTCAAGTCACATGAGATACTGATCTTATTATTAACAGACATTCGAGCATTTTTCAACACATTCAAACATATATCATCAACACACATAAATTCTAGTAAGCCCCCTAAAAATTCTTCTTATTTTCCTTCAAATTCGTCACTTCTGAAAATGATATTTTTGCATTTTAGTTTTGACCATGTCGAATTTTGACTTTGACCTATTGACTTTATCGAAAATGATCCTTTTGTCGAATTTTCACAACAAATCAAATCTTACTAAACCTTATTCTATCATTAATTTTAAAAACCTCCATTTTCGAAAACCCTAAAAATATATCGAAAGTGATTTTGATCTCAAGAACATCATCAAAAATCATTTGACAACCTGTAATACTGATAGATTCTTACGTTTGAGAAGAGAAATAGGTTGTGATCGTTGTAATGAACTTAAATAATCTTTCTTGTCGAAAAATCAAATCCATCTTCTTTTCGGTATTAAATTCGGAACGATGAAAAAATAAAAAAGTGAAATTACTTTTCTATTTATATCGTCCGAATTTAGGGTTTGAAAAGTGACACTTTCAGGCCTTGGGGTTTTTCTTCCGAAAATATGTTTAAGAGATGACAGATTTGACCCTTGAGATTTTTGATACCAAAATTTATTATAAAACAATTTTAAAACTCCCCCTTGGAGTTTGATCTCTTTGCTCAGTTAGTCCTTTTATGAGATTATTTTCTTTTTTAAAGTTCAAATTTTCACAAAAAATGAAAAACTCTCCCTCGAAAATATACCAATTTTATAGAAAAAGTATCAATTATTCGAGAGATCATTGTTTTTATTGGATTTTGAAAGTGTTGTGAATTCAAAGTGATGTACGTGAATGGGATTTACAAAAAGACATGTTTTGATGATGATAACATATTTGTTTATCAAAATAACTCCCCCTCAGATCATGAACCCGTATTGGCATTTTAAGAAAATTTGATGAAAATATCGAATCATGAATTTGATTTAAATGAGAATAAAAACTTATCAAATGTTCGCGAGATCATTGTTTTATTGGATTTTGAAAGTGATGTGAAATTAAAATTCAGGTGATGTACATGAATGGAAATTACAAAAACACATGTTTTGTCAATGAGAACACATTTGTTATCAAAATAACTCCCGCTCAGATCATGATCCCGTATAGACATTGAAAACAAGTATGATGAATTATCGATCATGAAACGATTGTAATGAGAAGAACATATGGTTTTGATTAAAATTTTTTTTTTGTCTTTTTACATTTTTTTTTTTGTATTGGTTTTTTGTTTTTGAAAACATTGAAGGAAATATTTGGAATTTATATTATTTTTACATTTTTTTTTTTTAAAAAACATCAAGAAAATCTTTTTGAGTTTTTATATTTTTTAATTTTGTATTTTGTTTTTGAAAAATTTATTTACAAGTTTGATGTATGATCTTTTTCAAAAAGATAATTTTGCCAGACTTTCCAACTGTGTTGGACTCATACATCTCATACCAATGCGATGTACTAAGTACTTAAAGTGTTTTTGGCAAGAGCTTTAGTAAATAGATCCGCAAGTTGGTATTCAGTTCCGACAAAGTATAATTCCACCGTTCCCTTCTCAACATGTTCTTTAATAAAATGATACCAGATGTTTATGTGTTTAGTACGCGAATGCTGAACCGGATTGCATGAGATCGCGATATCGCTCTTTGAATCGCAATACATCGGTATTTTATTATACTTGTATAAATAGTCAAGTAGCTGTGTTTGCATCCAGATGACTTGTGCACAACACGCGGACAATGATACATATTCAGCTTCAGCTGTGGACATCACAGTATAATCTTGCTTTTTGGAACTCCAGCTTACGAGCTTTTCACCTAAAAATTGTAAGCCTCCTGATGTGCTTTTGTAATCGTCTTTACATCCTGCATGGTCTGCATCTGAATATGCAATTAGTTCACATCCGGAATCTTTCGGATATTATAAACCCATGTTATAGGACTGTCTTAGGTACCGAAAGATCCCCTTGACCTCTTTAAGGTGTTTGTCTGTAGGACGTGGTTGATAACGAGCACAAACAAAGGTGGCAAAAGCAATATATGGTCTACTAGCTGTTAGATACATGAGCCCTTCAATCATTTGACAATAAGTCGTTTGATCAGTAGGTGTGCCCTGTAAATCAGCATCCAGTTTCTCAATGGCCATAGGTGTACTCATAGAGACACAATCATCCATACCATGTTTATTTAAAAGCTCAATTACGTATTATGACCGACTAATGAATATGCCACGGGGTGATTGATAAACTTGAAGGCCTAGAAAGAACTTAAGTTTACCCATCATAGATATCTCAAAGTTATTTTTCATGAGATTTGCAAATCTTTTTAAAAATTCTGGATTTGTAGAACCAAAAATGATGTCATTGACATATACTTGGACAAGCAATATGTCTCCCCCATGATGTCTTATGAACAAAGTCGAGTACACAATACCTTTAGTAAAGTGGTGTTCAATTAGAAATGAAGACAGTTTGTCGTACCATGCTCGTAGAGCTTGTTTGAGACCATATAGAGCTTTATTCAACCTGTAAACATGGTCGGGAAAGTCTGGGTCGACAAATCCATCAGGTTGGCTAACATAAACTTCCTCTTTCAGTGGCCTATTAAGAAATGCAGTATTAACATCCATCTGAAAGATAGTGAAGTTTTTATGTGCAACATATGCAACAAACATCTTGACGGCTTCAAGACGAGCAACAGGAGCGAATGATTCCTCAAAATCTATGCCTTCTTCCTGCTTGTAACCCTTCACAACAAGACGAGATTTGTTTCAAATAACAATGTTTATTGCATCATTTTTATTCTTCCAGACCTATTTGACAGCAATGATATTCTTTCCATATGGTTTAGGAACTAGTTCCCATACGTCTAGTCTCTTGAATTGATGCAGCTCATCTTGCGTAGATTCTATCCATCTATGATCTGACATGGCTTCTTTGATGTTCTTTAGCTAGAAGGTACTAACGGTTAATACATACATAATTCAGAATCAGTTTGTAGTCTTTTTCGAGTCATCGCAGGTTTGGATGCGTCACCAATTACTTCTTCCAAAGGATGAGCTTTTTTCCAAATATGTGTTGAGGGTTGTACTTGGTGGAACTCATGCATATTTGACGGGTCTAGAGCTGTTGTTGATAACTTAGCTTCATCAAAGTTTTGAGCATCATATGAAGTTAATAACGTATTGCCATCAAATTCTGTAGAGTCTTCTTGATTTAATTCATCAGCCTCGTTCATTAAGATTGGAGAAGTTTGTTCTTTGGATGTAGTCACAATGGGAGGAGCCTCTTGTTATTCAACGATGATTGAAGATGTCAAAGGTGAGTCTTCATTATTGTGAACTTGTTGTGCAGTGAATTGATGGACACCTCAGAAGATCTCATCTCAAAGTATTCTTCGTACATTGGACTGAACAAATTATCCAAATCTTCTTTAGACGGAGTATTCATGGACTCCACTAATGAATCATTATTAATGAATCATTATGAAATGAGTTCTAAACTGTCATGTTCAGAAGCCATAGCTGTAAGCTCATCAAACTTGACATGGATGGTTTCCATAATCTTTTTGGTTCGTCGATTATATATTCGAAACCCTCTAGATGTTTCTGAATATCCATTAAATATTCCAATGTCTGCTTTAGGTTTCATCTTTCCAAGGTCATCTTGATCATTTGTTGGATAACAATGTGAACCAAATACATGAAAGTACTCCACATTTGGTTTTCTGTCGTGAAGGAGTTCATATGGAGACTTGTTGTACCTTGTATGATTTATTGACCGATTTTGAATGAAGCAAGCGGTGGAAATTGCCTCGGCCCAAAAAAATTCTGGTAATCTGGAAATTATAAGCATTGTGCGTGTAGCCTCGACAAGAGTACGATTGCGTCTTTCAACAACATCATTTTGTTGAGGCGTTCAAGAAGTTGAAAATTGTTGCATAATTCCTAACTTTCATAATGAGCCTTAAGAGTTGCGTTTTTGAATTCAGTGCTGTTGTCAATTCGAATCCTGTGAATTTTGGCATTGTAAGTCAACTGAACTTGAGCAATAAACTTCTTTATTATCTCTGGAGTCT
Source organism: Tanacetum coccineum (assembly GCA_026074375.1). Classification (NCBI taxonomy): domain Eukaryota; kingdom Viridiplantae; phylum Streptophyta; class Magnoliopsida; order Asterales; family Asteraceae; genus Tanacetum; species Tanacetum coccineum. Next base: position 103,464 of record BQNB010001299.1, on the reverse strand, counting down.
TATCCTTTGTGTGAAGAAAATATACCCATGTAAATCAAGAATAATCATCAACGATCACAAGAATACACTTCTTTCCGTTGATTGTTTCTACCCTCATTGGCCTGCATAAGTCCATATGTAGTAATTTCAATTTGGAATGATTGATTGGAACCAATTTAGGTGGATGAAAAGTTTTCTTGCTCTTTCCCCGCTCACATGCAGAACATAGATGATCTTTACTATATTTGAATTTCAGAAGTCCATCAACCAGGTCATGTTTGGTAAGATTGTTAATGGTACCGAAGTTAAGATGTGATAGTCTATGGTGCCATAACCATGTCTTTGTTGATGTGGCTTTGGACATAAGATAGACATGTGAAGAAGAAGCCATATCTGAAATGGAGATAGTATACAAATTGGATTCATGAGCTCCTGTAAGCAAATCATCTCTTCCAGATTTCACACATAGCATGTTTTGAAGCGAAAAGCAACTTCTAGATCACTTGTCACAGAATTATCCTACACTGAAGAGGTTGTGTCCTAGGCCTTCAACATAATATACATGACAAACAGTGATATTGCTTTGTACATAATCGCCATAGCCTGTGATTTCCGCAAAATGATCATTTCCAAAGTAGATTGTGCGCATGAATTTCTCTATGAAATTTTCCAGCAGTGAACAGCCACCAGTCATATGCTTTGAACAGCCACTATCAACAATCCACAGAAGAAGCTGAACTACCTGGAACACATGAAGACACCACATATGGACGAGTGGATGATTTGACTACCCATTTTTTAACGGTAATCGATGTATTAACAGTGTTTCTACTATTAACAACATTCAGAGTCGTCTTAATAGGTGACCAACCAACATTTGGTTGTAATTCGTACCACTTTTGCCACATTCGATTAGTTCGTATTTTATTCTTCATGTATTTGCTAAGTGAACTTTCTCGCAGAATTACTGTAATTGTCTTAAAAGCACTAGAGACCTTATTTTTAGCACTTAAGGGAGTAACTGCAACAATCCTAGTTTTGGAAACTACGGGAGTAGTATCAAAGGACTTAGATTGTGTAGTCTTAACGGAAAACCTAGTCTTTAAAACTACGGGAGTAGTATCTACAAACGCAGATTTTGCTGTTCTAGGGGGAGTGAATAAGGCTCTTCTCACTTTCGAATGCACATTCAATTTATAATTCGCAAGACATTTATCATGACACGGGATAAGCACATTTTTAGCACACGAAACACACAATAAATTCTTCACTTTAAGAGCATTTTTAACATCAACATCAATTACAATCTTTTTGTTTAAAACAACATTCTTGGATGCAACATTTGTTTGTTTATTTGTCCTATCAGAAACTTATACTTTCTTTGATGATTTCATGGTGTTGGATAAGACACTATTCTTGAATGACGAGTCTCTATTCGATGGTCTTCTAACACTATGCGTAACTTTCAGTCTTGTAGAAGGTAAAATACTCTTAGCTTTGTTTGTATTATTGACTTTGTACATTCCTGATGTTATGACTTTTTTGTTTGTTTCAACAGCTTTCTGTTTGTTAGGTGAAGTCTGTAAAGTGACTGTTTTTGACAAAACATGTTTCTCTTCTGTTTTAGGGGCAACAATTTTCTTTGAAAATCTTGTTTATTTCATGGTGTAACATAAAGAAGTTTATTATAAACATTGGTTTTGTCAAACTTAGTATTCACAGACTTACCTTTTTCAACATTTTTCAGTTTGGTTTTTAACTCATATATTGTTATCAAAAGATCTTGATTCTATGCACATACTTCTGCATATGCATAGATATTTTGATTAACATGCTCATTATAAATAAAAATATCAGTTTTAAAATCTTTTTTTGTTTAAACACATCTTATCTGTGCTTGAAAGAACATTTTTGTTTGTTTAGTGTGTTGCCTATCGAGAAACTTATATAATTCTACGGTCTGATTTTATGGTGTTGGATAAGACACTATTATTGAATGACGATCTTCTATTCGAATGGTCTTCTAACACTATGCGAAACTCGTCATTCCTGTAGAAAAGTTAAAACACTCTAGCTTTGTTTGTATTATGACTTTGTAACAGTTCCCGAATGTATATGACTTTTTTGTTTTTTCACCATAGCTCTCGATTGTTGATAGGTGAAAGTCTGTCAACTCTGTTGGACTGTCTATTTGAAACAAAACTGTCTTCTCTTAGCTACTTTTAGGAAGCAACAAATATTATTATCGTCAAAAAAAGCTCAAGGTATCTTCAACAACACAAAAAATTCGGCGGGGTTCTTCTGGTAAACTAATAATTCTTTTCACCCATCACAAAACCAACCAGCACGGTTTTTTTCTTCTTTGATTTAAGTAAAAATTCCGTAAAAGAATATCTTTCTCCCCCCCTCAGTCTTAAGGAGTCAATAGATTTGTAAAACGTCCGGGCCCCGTGAACGTTAATTGATTCATCATTAAACCACATAGCTATCAAGTCACTTAATCTCCTCTTTACATAATCTTGTTCACTAGATTATCATAGTCTCAAACAAAGACAAGCACTATTTAAATTCACTCTGGCGTTTTGAGAGTCAAATCTTAGTATTCACAGACTTACATTTATTCCACATTATTCTTGATTGCGGACTTTACATTACCGACATATAATTGATTTATCAAAAGATCTTGATTTTCTACCACGTTACTCTGCATATGCATACTAGTATTTCTGACTTAGAACATGGCTCACAAATCAATCTCTCAATGATGTTCCCTCTTGAGACTAGTTTGATGTTCATGACAACATTTTAAATAGACTATAAAAGTTTTTGATACTCTAATTTGACTCTCATCTTCACTTCTCCGACCGTTCTCTAATTATCAAAAGAGATTGTACTTTAAACATTCTAAAGACACTTCTCTCGAATTAGCGCAGCTTTTCCATTTTTTTGATAATCCAAGAGGACATTATCATAAACGTGGTCTTAGCAACAAGAAAATTTACATTGTTCGTCACTTCTGTTGTCATGTTGAATAGTCAATTCGAAATCAAGAACTCTTGTTATCTGAACATCTTTGCACATCATTTCCAAAAAGTTATATTCTATGTTTTTCACTTACCCCTCTGGATTCTAAGAGTGGAGTCCCTCTATATTACTCTCTATTTCATCTATTAGCACATTTATTGTTTACACATTCATTACTCAACAAACACAGCAACATTCACCATTTCATGCTTCTGAAGTTTTAGCTTGTCTAAAGACTTGATCATAATACAAACAAGCGCTTGAACATATGAGTGTCTTTCCACTGTTAGTGCAAGCTAAGACATTTCTGATTGAGAATACTAAAAAAACAAACGAGATCATTTCTTTTACACATGTCCTTTGCACAAAATCTCGTTTTTTGATCACTAATCTTCAAAATTCGAAATGCAATTCACTTGAAGACTATTTGGAGTTACTTCCTCCCTCATTGCTCAGACAAAATTTAGTTAAACTGATATTTCTTCTAGAGTTGTAAAAGACAAATGCTTTCACGGTTTTAGAATTTTGTTGAGTAGTTCTACCGCAAACACGTTATCCGTTGTAAATTCATTTTCCATTTTTTCCAAATACAGTTTCATTAGGTTTGTACTAGGCATTGAAGCCAAAGGAGATTTATCTTAGAAGGTGAAGTCGATGTTTTTACACTTGAAGGATTTTCAGAAGGTATATAAGTAGATGAAAAATATTTTTGTTCAGCAGATAATTCTTTTTGTGGAACAAAATCCTCGTAAAGAGCATTTAATTTATTGTAATTAATTATACAAACATTTTGTTTTTTCCCAATAGCAATTGGATCCTTTAAATTGTTTTCCATTTTTATTTGACTCTTGGTTGCATCATCAAGTATGTCCTTAGTGTCTCTAACATTCACATGCATTTTCGTATCATTAAAGCAAGAAGCATCATATATTTTTGTATTATGAGAAATTGCTTTCTTGAGAGTATAAGGATTTTCATACCCTAAACCATGTTTTACATTTGGATCATAGAATGACATTGGTTTTGGTCCAAGCATGAACATTCCTTGTAATGATTGACCGATTACCACATTTTCATTATCTTTAACTTTTGCTTCAAGATCTAGAACTGTGTCATGATATTTATCTTCATTTTTACTCATCTTTTGTTTCAAAATTGTTTGTGTCTTTTGAAGTTCCACAATTTGTCTTCTTAATTCGACAACATTCAACTGTAAATTGTCCCGTTGTTGTTCTAGATCTCGAATAATGTCCCAATCACGAATAAATTGAGTTTGTAAATCCTTTTTTAATCGCCTTGCTTTACTGTCAGCCTTAATGAATTCGTTAAAAAGGTGGTGTTATTTCCTTTGGTCATCTCAAAATCCAGAACCTTTTTGCTTATACAAATCAAGCTGTTGAGTTAAAACTTTGTTTTGTTGTTTTACTTTATTAGCATTTATTTGTTGTTTCTTAGCTGCCTTATAAGCATTTCTAGCTAATTGCTCTAATTCATATAATGCTTGAACATTGTTATTGTATTCAACATTGCCACTATTAACATCGACATTTGGTTCATCAAATATAATATTGCTATTAATTTGATCATCACCAATTGTATCGTTAATAATTTTAGGTTGCTTCGGATACTTTTGCTCTTGATTATCTTTAGCAAATAATGGGTTCACATAACTGGTAGATGGTTTTTGTACCTCAATGAGGAATGCAGAATCATAGCTCGGCCCTACATCAGAATCAATGTTTGTTGGTTGCATTTTGGCCATCAAGCATATATTTGCACTTAATTCCTCAATTTCTTCCATCCGAGTAGCATCAGCAACAAGAAAGTCATTATGCTCATTAGTAAGAGTGACTCCTTCTTCATCCTGTTTTGCTAGCAACATCTATTCCATGAAGTACCTTGAATCTCGAACTTTTAGTTTGGACAATTATAAGCATAATGACCTTTCTCACTGCAATTGTAGCATTGAACATTTGTAGCAGATCCTGAAGATGTAGTTTAAAGAATTCTTGGTGTGTTCGCAACATCATTCTGCACATTGTTACCCTCAATGATTTCCTCTTGAACATATGAACGTCTTGTATTTCTGCCATCATTACCATAATTTTTTCTTTGAATATTTACTCTGTCAGCTTGAATAATTGCTGGATTTATGGTGTTGGAAGAAGTACGAAGACGCTTATTTGTTGGATTAGAGTAACATTGAGTGATCACGCAAGCAAGTAACATCATTGCAGAAGTAAGTGGATCTTCAGAATTGTTTTAAAATGCATCCCCTTGATAATCATCATCATAATCAACTACAGAAGAAGGATGTGTGACATAGTAAGATGATGGAGTTTTGGAAGATGAACCCATATGTTCCACCAACTCAAGAGAATCATAAGACTTTTCCAATTTCTTTGCTCTAGATGCGTTTACTAGTTTCTCATATTGGTGAAGATAATCAAACAAATCATCATAAGTATCTTTTGTTAATCTTTTTGCAAGTTGAACATTAGTGACGTACTTGATCTATTCAGGTTGCAAACAATTTAGGAACTTTGTATTAACAGTGACTAGGGGAAATTTGATGCCATTTTGTTCTAGATCATTCATTAGCTGAGCAAAACAATTGTAGACTGACACAAGTGCTTCTCCTGGTTTAGCAACGAATTGATCAAACTTATTATTGAAGCGTGTTTCCCTGTCAACTTTGTTTTGCACAGTTCCTCGCATTAATCTTTCAAATCTTTGCCACATGACTTGTGCATTTTTACAAGCATCCACAGAATTATATATGTCATTTAGAATATAGATTAAATTCAAATTTATCGCCTCAATCTCAGCTTCATAGTGTTACAAATCATCTCTTGTAAATCATCTTCTGTTTGTAGCTTTGGTGATTATGAATTAGGAAGAGTGAGGTTTTTGAACTCATATGGACCTTCATTAATTGCCTTGTTAAGTCACTTTTTGTTTTCTCTCTTTCGATTGAGTTACCTTCTGAAAAGACTTGCCCATGGTATGTAACTACCTCTTTCAAGCATCGGAGGTCTAGTCTCAGAACCGGCATCAGCAATAGATTGTTGATGTGTATTTGAAGTTGACATATCTTGGGACTCAAAGATTAGATCTTTGTAGGCGAAAAAGAGTTCTATTTGTGATTTAAAATCTACTTTCTCAATGAAGATTCACAACCTGTCGAATTTTAACAAATTCGATAAGACACGTGTCACAAATTCATTGTCTAATGTCAGAAATGAGCAATGTGTCTAGTAAGCACGCTTAGATATTTTTTGATAACACCTTTGTCAAAAATACCCAAAATTCGATTTTGTCCAATATCGGGTGTCAAGAATCTCGGTAAAAGTAATTTAGGACAATACTTTTCTCGAACAGATGATTTTTGGAACTTTTCTCGGACACTACTAATCTCAGACAACATAAAAGCTATTTTCAGAACTTTTCTAATTTCCGATAATCACACTTTTTGAAATACTTTTCAAACAAAATTTGACTTATCAATCATGATAAAACCGTAATGATGTCAAATTTGATGAAACTTGATCCGTTTAAAGTGTTTCTGAAAAAGGTTATCACAAATTCGATAAAACCAAAAAATGTGGGTTTTGTACTTAGAATTCAAAAAGAATGATCACAATTCCGATAAAACCAAAATAAGTGAGCACTCTTCGATTCACAAATCTGTATTTTGGTGTCAAAACTTTTCCTTTTACCCGTTAAACACAATTTCGATAAAACCAAAATTGTATCAAGTGTGTTGTGTGATATCAAAAATGACATTCCTAACACGTTTTTTGATAAAACCGAGAAATCATGTATCTATTACATCTTTTAGGCTTATAAAACCAAAACCTTGTGTAGCTAATACTATCCGATAAACTATACCAAAAATGAGAATAACACCTAATATACAAATTTTGATAAAACTAAAAACTTCTAAAACTATTACAACTCGATCAAAATAACAACAAGATGACTTCTAAAAATGACTAAGCTTCGATAATGCCCTTCGTATCAATCCATTACCTTGTCGAAATTGGATACTACGCAAGAAAGGATACCGAAATTGCTCAAATCTTCTGAAACGATCATGTCTAAGCCATAATTGCTGTCGAAAACGAGTGTAACCATGATATTAGATGTCAAAAATGCTCAATAAGCTCAAATAACCACTCGTAAGTACCGAATACAACAGAATTTCATCTCATCAAACTCGATACCGTAACAAATCACGAAATAGATCACTCTTAATCTCTAATGGCGTATGATACCACTTGTTATGTCACGTTTTATCTTGAATCAGACGATGTAGGAAGGTTAAGTTTAGAGAGAATTAAGAGAGGAAGGCAAGACTTTCACAAATTTTCAAATTTTATAAAAGAAAAGAGAAATGGGAGGGAAAGTGAAGTTACAAGCCTTAATCCCCTAATGTTGATTAGGAGGATATTTATAGGAGAGGAGAGGATTAGCTTTCCTTCCTTTCCTTCCTTAAGTATATTTCTCCTTATTACAAACTACTTTCTACTTACAAAATGAAGTAAAAACATTCATAATAATTAAAACCACCTAAAGTATCATAATCGACACTTTTATGATCCTAACAGACATACACAGTTGATTTAAGTTTTTTTTTTTGCTTACTTGTACTTTTATTCCTAACTTTTCGTGTAATTATTTTCAAAATAGTTACAACAATTTAATGATTGGACACACCTAATCACATTACCCATAAACACATTAAATACTAATTGTTGGTCATCTCCTAAATGTGATATAAGGTTTATCAAGTAAATTATCACATTCCATGATAACAAAGTGAGTTTTAAAACATATATTATTATATATATAAGAACAAGTTTAAAACACACAGAAGTAACTTTTCAATGTATAGGTTCTTATTAGAATCAAATAAAGAATCTATGACACACTTTGCTTACGAAATAGAAAAATGGTTGAATGACAACTGTGACAACTAAGATTTTAGCAGGTTAGTTAAAGCCTGTATAATTCAGTTTATGTGTGTCATTATGTGTTTTATGTATTTTATATGTGTTTGAGGAATGGAGTACAATGAATGATGAATCATTGGTACTTGTGGTAGTAAATGATTTAATTTTGATAGCTTTGTGTAGTTTTCAAATGGTCGTGTTTGTAATATTATGTGTCCGTTACTTTGTATTTGTTAATTCATATTATAATATTGTTAGTATTTTATAGATTTAGAGTGCTTCTAATTTTTGAAATAGATAGAATCGAAAGTTAGTTTGAAAACTAGTTAGAAAGTTTAAGGTTTAGCAAAATAATTAATGTTTTTATTAGATTTAAGGTAATTTATATAATAAATAAAAAAAAAATAAGATTATATATATATATATATATTATATTATATTTATTATTATTATATATTTATATATTATTATATATATATATATTGTAAATTCGGTTGTTAGCAATAAAAGAAAAGAAAAAAAAAGGAAAGTAATCCTAGTTAGATTACAATTTGTATTTGGTAATTATCTTTTAACACTATAAATACAAATCGTAACTTAATCAAAAATCACTTTTTCTCTCCCCTACAACCCCAATCGGTCGAACCTTAAAAACAAGAAGAAAACCGCAAATTTTTTTAGGGTTTTGATTTTCAAGAGTTAATGTATTGTTTTCTAAATCCCTTTTCAATTCAATTGATTTTACTTAACATAACGATCATTAAGGATGGATTAGGGTTTTATATTTATGATTAAGTTTCTATAATTAATTAGTTTAGATAAATCTTAGATCGTTAGGGTTGCGTTTATAAATTATTTTTAGAGTTTAGGGCAAGAATTTCGTTTAAATCATGAATTTGTGTTTTCTGGAATTTAGGTCTGAATTGTTTGATGAATATCTCCATGATGGAGTAATGAAACATTTATTTTATTAAGGTTATTTATAATTTCAGAGAGTCTACTTTTCAAAAAGTCCGGCCTCGTGCGATTTGGAGTCCGGGAAGTTCGTTAAATGATTTTTGCAAGAAATGTTGCTAAAACTGTAAATACGGGTCAGATATAGGTCAGATTACAAGGAGAAAAAAACCTATTTAAAATTAGAATTTAGAGTTACCAAAACACAGAGATCATATTTCATGTGTCTATTAACTTTAGTTCAAAGGGCTAAGGCTAATTCATTGTTTAAGTGTGTCTAATGAAGTCAAATTCTTTAGTGTGCGTTCAGATCTGAATTTGGTTGATTTGTGATGACGTATTTTTAAGAAATGGTTACAGTCACTATTATTTTTATCTAAAAATCATAGAAGCTCACAACTCATTGGGGAGCTATGGGATGTAAGGAGAAGAACCAATTAGGTGTTTAAGTATTTTATTTAGAGTCATCTTGTGACTATAAAAACTAAGTAAAAAAGCAGAAAGTTGAGAAGTAAAGTTTGTGAGGTAACTTGAGGTTAGAAAGTATGAGGAGTATATAGAAGAGTTGAATCAATATATGATATAGCGTATCCATCGTTGTGATTGTTACTTCGACTTGGTTGTGTGACCTATTCGATGGTAACATATGTGTGTATTGTTTTGTTTAGATTATTTGCAAGATTAAGTGAAGGAATTGGAATTTGCTTTGCATCAGGTGAGTTTTACAGTCCCACTTTTTACTTATATTTTGGGATGGAAATGATGCAAAACTATTTTTGAATTATGAACCGTGATATGTGTTATGAAGTGTCGAACTATATGATTGCTATGTGATATGAATTGTGGTAAGGCATGTGTATGTGAGGATGACATGACCTTGTATGAGACCCGGACGGACTTAGCTAGTCAAGTAGGTCAGTCTTGCGGCGAGACATTGTGGGACGGAGGGGTACGATCCACCCCATATATGTTTATAAATGTTGTTATTGTTGATCGCAGTGTCATAAGTGGGTCTTAAACCTGTAACTCTCACCAACAATTATGTTGACATTTTTAGCATCATTTTCAGGTGAGCAAAACATGTGAAGAGTTAGGAAGAGAAGTTAGCTGGACCAAAGACTTGCGTGCGGAGTCTATGATTTATCTGCTTTAGTTTTTATTTGAACTTGTCATGATTTGTTCTTCATGCATTATATGTTGGAATATTGTTTTGGGCATTGTCATAACACGCTTTGGATCTTAAAGTTTAATGAATGTCATTTTTAGTTTTCTCTATTTTGATGCCTTGTGTTGTGATGATGCCTATTGATCATTCCTTGCGGGTGTGACAGATTGGTATTCAGAGCCAAGGTTATAGAGAACTAGGTGGATTGGCCTAGACTATAACTAAGAACCTTCATATAGATGCTTTTAGGAACTATGTGCTTGTGTGTACGTCTGTATAATATATTTTGAAGTTCCAATTGCCTATTCGTTTACTATTTTCGTAGTAAGAATATATATATATATATACATATATGCTAGTATTTATTTTCTTCGTCGCCAAGTATCTGATGGAGCTTATACTCTTCCTTATTTATAAAGTTATGTCTCCCTCAAAGCGTAAGTTTCGTTGGGGAATCATGCGTTCAAACTGGATTTAAGGCGTTATATGTCCCAATTTCGGGCTGTAATGATATGGGCGTACAAAACGTAAAGTGCGTATACACATCAACTTATAATCCGTGTAAAGTGGAGAGAGTATGAGTATGAGAGAAGTAGGTGACCAAACGATTAGAGTTGATTCCGGAGAAGAAGGATCGTACAAGGAAGGAAATGTTTCTAGGTTCCAAGAATACTACACTTCGGATGAAGAAGAAGAACAACTGAGTGAGCACCCTCCTTACAACAAATATGGATTCGTGGATCATCCACAACTTCAAATGGAAGATCAAAGGAATAAGTTTGCACCTTACCCATTACCACCACAAGAAGGCAACATGAATGGTTGGTTGACTGAGGACGCTAACGATTCAGACCTTGAGTCTACGGCTAGTAATCAACCCATGAACTTGACAATAGAAGACACTGCTGGGAACTGAGTTCGACTACGACCCGACTACTCGTGCAATCGATTTGATTTAGGATGTTTAGTGTTTCTTTTTATCGTTTGAACCATGTTAGGAAATGTTATTTTCGATTATGATTATTAATGAGAAGTGGTTTTAGGATTTATCTTGTGTGCTATGTGCCTTATTAAATGTGTTATGTGTTGCATGATGTGTTGATTTCAAGAAGTGTTTTCATAGGAGCAAGTACACGCGTGAAAGGGGGCATCTATAATTATGGTGTACAACATAATTATACATGCGCCACAACACAAATGGACTTGCAAGTATGATTACATGTAATTGGTGTTGACACATATTGGTTGGTTATGTTTGTACGTATATAGTATTGTGGGGATAGTAATATCATGGGATATGAAATCTGTAGTGTATCGTCTAATATATATAATCCTATGTCTTAGCAGAAACATGGTTCAAACACGTCAACCTAACAACCCTCCTGATGTCGCGGAAATTATTGCTCAACAACTTCAGAACATCATCCCGAACATCGTGACTCAAGTGACTAACAACCTCAACAATGCCAATGGTAATGGAAATGGTGGAGGAAACAATGGTTGCACCTACAAAGGATTTGTGGCGTGTGGACCTCGAGACTTTGACGGAACTGGTGGTGCGGTGGCGTTGACTAGATGGATTGAAAAGATGGAATCCGTGATAGATAATAGCGGATGTTTGGCTAATCAAAGGGTGAAGTATGCCGCGAGTTCATTCATTGGCAAAGCTTTGACTTGGTGGAATACTCAAGTCCAAGCAAGAGGTCGAGATGCTGCTAATGCAATGGCGTGGAATGACTTCAAGGCATTGCTAACAACAGAGTTTTGTCCAAGCAACGAGATTGAGAAGTTAGAAAGCGAGTTTTGGAATCATTCAATGATTGGTGCTGATCATGCTGGATACACTGACCGATTTCATGAGTTGGCAAAGTTGGTTCCACATTTGGTAACTCCTGAGACGAAGCGTGTCACAAGGTACATTAATGGGTTGCCATCTCAGATTCGTGGAATGCTTCGAGCCACTCAACCTGCTACTATTCAAGCTGCTATTCTTACTGCTGGGATACTGACTGATGAGGCAGTCCGCAGTGGTACTTTGGCTAAGGCTGGTGAGAAAAGGAAAGAAAGGGATGAGGCGAGTAAGTCAGAAAGTGTTGGAAAAGACGAAAAGAAAGCTAAAGGGGGACGAGGGTTTGTAGCAGCAGTTCCTCCTAGAAGAGAAAATGGAAATTTTCCAAAGTGCGCTAGGTGTAAGGGTTTTCATGCTGAAAAAGGACCATGCATAGTGTGCTACAATTGCCAAAGGCCGGGTCACATGGCCAGAGACTATAGAACACCGGTTAGGCATGTAGAGCCGATACGAGCAGTTAGGCCAAGAGATAGGCAGAGAGCTTGTTATGAGTGTGGAAGTTTGGATCACTTACGTCCAAATTGTCCTAAGTGGAACAAAGGACGTAATCAATCTGGAAATCAGCTAGCGTTGGAAGGGAATAGGAACACCCGAGGCAATAAGAACCGAGCTAGAGGAAGGGCTTTCAATGTGAATGCTGTTGATGCTCTTCAGGATCCTAATGTAGTGACGGGTATGTATTCCTTAAACAATCTCTACGCTACTGTGCTTTTTGATTCTGGTGCTGATTTTAGTTTTATATCCACTAAATTTGCGCCCCTATTAAATGAGAAATCTAGTATTACAAACCCTGGGTATGTGATAGAGGTAGCTAATGGTAAGAAGGAAGAAGTTGATAGAATTTTTCGTGGCTGTAGACTAGAGCTAGGAGATTCTATATTCCCTATAGACATGATACCATTAGGACAAGGAAGTTTTGATGTGATAGTAGGGATGGATTGGTTGTTAAACCAAAAGGCTGTGATCGTGTGTCACGAGAAGATAGTTAGGATACCTGTAGAAGAAGGTAAGATACTCTGTGTTCAAGGAAAACGTAATGTCGGGAAGACAAAGACGTTAATAAGCACAAAGGAGAATGAACCGACGTTAAGCGATATTCCTATCGTACGTGATTTTGAGGACGTATTTCTGGATGACCTGTCAGGATTACCGCCACAACAACAAGTATAGTTTCGTGTAGATTTGATTCCTGGAGCGACGCCCGTAGCAAAGTCATCATATCGACTAGCGCCTTCGAAGATGCAAGAACTGTCAGAGCAACTTCAAGAGTTGCAAGACAAGGGATTTATTCGGCCAAGTCACTCACCATGGGGAGCGCTAGTTCTGTTTGTCAAGAAGAAGGATGGATCGTTTCGCATGTGCATAGACTATCGTGAACTAAACAAGTTGACCATCAAGAATCGTTATCCACTCCCTAGGATCGACGATTTGTTTGACCAACTTCAAGGAGCGCGCTACTTCTCTAAGATAGACCTTCGATCTGGTTATCATCAGCTAAGAGTGCAGGATGATGATATCTCGAAGACCGCGTTTAAAACACGATATAGGCATTTTGAGTTTACGGTTATGCCATTTGGATTAACAAATGCACCCGCAGTTTTCATAGACTTAATGAACCGAGTATGCAAACCGTACCTGGATAAGTTCGTCATAGTGTTTATTGACGATATCTTGATATACTCAAAGACAAAGGAGGATCATGAAAATCATTTGAGATTAATGTTGGATTTGCTAAGGAAGGAGAAGTTGTATGCGAAGTTCTCCAAGTGCGAGTTCTAGTTGCAAGAGGTATATTTTCTTGGACACGTGGTAAATCATGACGATATTCACATGGACCCAAGTAAGATTAAGGTGGTGAAAAGCTGGAAAGCCCCCACGACACCATCTGAAGTAAGATCATTTTTGGGATTGGTTGGATATTATAGACATTTCATTAAGAATTTCTCCAAGATTGCTAAACCCCTTACTTCATTGACTCGGAAGAATCAAAAGTATGAGTGGGGTGAGAAGTAGGAGGAAGCTTTTCGAACGTTGAAGGATAATTTGTGTAATGCACCAATATTGTCGTTACCGGATGGAGTAGAAGATTTTATGGTTTATTGTGATGCGTCAAACCAAGGATTAGGATGTGTTCTTATGTAAATGGATAAGGTAATCGCCTATGCATCAAGGCAATTGAAGATCCACGAGAAGAACTACATGACTCACGACTTAGAGTTAGGCGCAGTGGTGTTTGCGTAAAAGATTTGGAGGCATTATTTGTATGGAACAAAGAGTGTTATCTATACAGATCATAAGAGCCTTCAACACATATTCGATCAGAAGGAGTTGAATATACATTAAAAGGGGATGGTTAGAGCAGTTTAGTGATTATGAATGTGAGATTAAGTACCATCCTGGTAAAGCAAATGTAGTAGCTTATGCTTTAAGTAGAAAGGAGAGAGTGAAGCCTCGACGAGTATGAGCGATGGCTGTGACAATTCAGTCTGAAGTTAAAGGACTAATATAGGAAGCTCAAGTTGAAGCGTTTAAGGATGAAAATGTGATAGCTGAAGGATTAAATGGTACGGACCAACAAATAGAAAAGAGAGAGGATGGAAGCCTACACTATATGGATCATATATGGGTTCCATTAGTAGGCGGTGTAAGAACTAAGATCATGGACGAAGCTCATAAGACGATGTACTATGTGCATCCCGGAGCGGACAAGATGTACTATGATCTTTGAGACATGTATTGGTGGTCGGGTATGAAAAAGGAGATTGCTATTTATGTTAGCAAGTGTTTGACATGCGCAAAGGTGAAGGCTGGGCATCAAAGACCGTTAGGTTTATTGCAACAACCTGAGATACCTGGGTGGAAGTAGGAAAAAATAGCTAGGGACTTTATAACAAAGTTTCCAAGATCAAGTAGTGGTCATGATGCGATTTGGGTCATAGTTGATAGGTTGACCAAATCGGCGTATTTCTTGGCAATACGAGAGGATTATAGTATGAAAAAGCCAACAAGGTTGTACATCGATGAGATTGTTGCAAGACATGGTGTACCAACATCGATTATTTCTGATAGGGATGGACGTTTTATGTCAAGGTTTTGGCAAACGATGCAAAAAGCGTTGGGAACGCGTTTAGATATGAGTACGGCTTATCATCCTCAGATGGATGGACAAAGCGAGCGTATAATACAAATGTTAGAGGATATGCTGAGAGCGTGTGTGATTGATTTTGGTAGAAGTTAGAATATTCATTTGCCATTGGCTGAATATTTGAGCATTCGTTGTGCTCCTTTTGAGGCGTTGTATGGAAGGAAGTGTAGGTCGTCGGTATTGTGGGATAAGATAAGAGATAGCGGATTAATTGGACCGGAGTTGGTGCAAGAAACAACTGATAAAGTGCTTGTGATTAGATATAGGCTTAAAGCTGCTAGAGAACGTCAGAAGAGCTACGCAGATAATAGAAGGAAACCTTTAGAGTTTCAAGTTGGTGATCATGTAATGTTGAAAGTCTCACCTTGGAAAGGTGTAGTGCAGTTTGGAAAGAAAGGAAAGTTAGCTCCAAGATTTGTAAGACCTTTCGAGATCCTCAAGAGGATTGGTCTTGTGGCATATAGGTTGAGATTACTTGAAGAATTGAGTAGTGTGCATGACACGTTTCATGTGTCAAATCTAAAGAAGTGTTTAGCTGATGCAAATTTGCATGTGTCGTTGGATGAGATAAAGGTAGATAAGACTTTACATTTTGTAGAAGATCCTTTAGAGATTATGGACCGTGAGGTCAAAACTCTTAAGCATAGTAAAATACCTATCGTAAAAGTACGATGGAATTCCAAGCGTGGACCAAAGCTTACCTGGGAACGTGAGGATCATATGAAGGCTAAGTATCCCTAGTTGTTTGAGAATGATAATGTCGAGACTAATGGTTAAATCTTAGGACGAGATTTCCTAAAGGAGGGGATACTGTGACAACTGAGATTTTAGCGGGTTAGTTAAAGCCTGTATAATTCAGTTTATATGTGTCATTATGTGTTTTATATGTGTATGAGATGGAAGTACATGAGTGATGAATCATGGTACTTGTGGAAATGAAATCATTTGAAAGCTTTGTGTAGTTTCAAATGTCGTGTAAGTAATATTCTGTGTACGTACTATGTATATGTAATCTATATTGTATATATTAGTTTAGTATTTTATATATTTTAGAGTGCTTTCTATTTTTAGAAATAGTTATAATCGAAGGTTAGTTTGAAAACTAGTTAGAAAATTCAAGGTTTAGCAAAATAATTAAAGGTTTTTACTTAGAATTAAAGTAAATGTATAAGAAATAAATAAAATAAATATATATATATGTATGTAAATTTGGTTGCATAGGCCGAATAAAAGAAAAGAAAAAAAAAGAAAGTAATCCTAGTTAGATTACAATTTGTATTTGGTAATAGTCTTTTAACACTATAAATATAAATCATAACTTAATCAAAAATCATTTTTTCTCTCCCCTACAACCGCAATTG
The DNA here is from genome assembly GCA_026074375.1 of Tanacetum coccineum. Classification (NCBI taxonomy): domain Eukaryota; kingdom Viridiplantae; phylum Streptophyta; class Magnoliopsida; order Asterales; family Asteraceae; genus Tanacetum; species Tanacetum coccineum. The sequence goes on along the minus strand of BQNB010001299.1, from coordinate 87,032 downwards.
GTCAAACCTTAAAAACAAGAAGAAAACCCAAAAAAAATTAGGGTTTTGATTTTCAAGAGTTAAGGTATTGTTTTCTAAATCCTTTTTTAATTCAATTGATTTTATTTAACGTAGCAATCATTAAGGATGGATTAGGATTTTATATTTATGATTAAGTTTCTATAATTAATTAGTTTAGATAAATCTTAGATCGTTAGGGTTGCGTTTATAAATTATTGTTAGAGTTTAGGGCTCGAATTTCGTTTAAATCATGAATTTGTGTTTTCTGGAATTTAGGTCTGAATTGTTTGATGAATATCTCTGTGATGGAGTAATGAAACATTTATTTTCTTAACATTATTCATAAGTTCAGAGAGTCTACTTTTCAAAAAGTCTGGCCTCGGGCGATTTAGAGTTCGGGAAGTTAGTTAAATGATTTTTTCAAGAAAAGTTGTTAAAACAGTAAATACGGGTCAGATTTAGGTCAGATTACGCGGAGTAAAAACCCTATTTAAAATTCGAATTTAGAGTTGCTAAAACCAGAGATCATATTTCATGTGTCTATTAACTTCAGTTCAAAGGGCTAAGGCTAATTCATTGTTTAAGTGTGTCTAATGAAGTCAAACTTTTTGGTGTGCGTTCAGATCCGAATCTGGGTGATTTGTGATGACGAATTTTTAAAAAATGGTTACACTCACTATTATTTTTATCCAAAAATCATAGAAGCTCACAACTCATTGGGGAGCTATGGGATGTAAGGAGAAGAACCAATTAGGTGTTTAAGTATTTTATTTAGAGTCATCTTGTGACTATAAAAACTGAGTAAAAAAGCAGAAAGTTGAGAAGTAAAGTTTGTGAGGTAACTTGAGGTTAGCAAGTATGAGGAGTATATAGAAGAGTTGAATCAAGATAGGATATAGAGTATCCATCATTGTGATTGTTACATCGACTTGGGTGTGTGACCTAATCGATGGTAACATATGTGTGTATTGTTTTGTTTAGATTCTTTGCAAGATTAAGTGAAGGAATTGAAATTTGCTTTGCAATCAGGTGATTTTACAGTCCTATCTTTTTTACTTAAATTTTGGATGGAAATGACGCAAAACTGTTTTTGAATATTGAAAAAGAACCGTGGATATGTTTATTTTAAGTGTCGAACTATATGATTGCTATGTGCTATTTCTATGTGATATGAATTTTGTAAGGCATGTGTATTAGATGACATGACTTGAATGAAGAACCCGAACGGACTTAGCTAGTACAAGTGGGTCAGTCTGTGCGCGGAGAATTGTAGGACGAGGGGTACGACCACGCCATATAAAATGTGAATTATTTTATATAAATAGCCAGCATATATGATTCGAAATGTTGTTTATGTATCGCGGTGTCATAAGTGAGTCCTTAACCCTGTAAGTCTCACCTACAATTATGTTGACGTATTAGCATCATTTTCAGGTGAGCAAAACGTGTGCAGAGTTAGAAGAGAGTTTAGTTAACCACAGGCTTGCATGTTGAGTCTATATTTACTTTTTAGTTTTCATTTGAACTTGTTATGTTTTGTTCTTCATGCATTATATGTTGGATTATTGTTTTGGGCGTTGTCATAACACACTTTGGATCTTGAAGTTTAATGATGTCATTTTTAGTTTTCTCTATTTTGACGCCTTGTGTTGTGATGATGCCTATTGATCATGCCTTGCGATTCCGCCTTGGCGGGGTGTGACAATCACGGTTGCATTTAGCATATGCAACAAGCCTTTTAAACCACTTGATGCCCCAAGTGGACGAGTGAATTCTCGTGAGGGTTTCCAGGGAACATACCTACAAAGTTCATTTACTTGTACATGGTTTTTGAAAAGGTTTCAAACTTATTTTTAATTTTCATAAAAGGTTTGCGGCGTAACCATGGTATTGGTTATACCGTAAACATATAGATTTAAAACAATTATATTTGAACTAAGGAGGTTTACGGCATAACAAGTACAGGACTTTACGCAGTAATTATATCTGTTACGGTGTAACCTATGTGGTTACGCCTAGACAGAACCTTACTACCACACGAACACGAGTCAAGGGGACTTCAAATTCCATTTCCTTATAGAGAGAACCTGCAAAATAAAGTGAGAAACCAACAAAAACCAACTAATATGCAGGATGAAACATGAAAAAGATAGGCATGGGGTGCCCCCCACGAAGCGCTTGTTTTTGTTAGAGTCTTTTAGCTTGACTCTACTATTATTTGCTAAGTAATAGGGTGTTCCTCCCCTCACTTAAAATCAAGTGCGAGTGAGGGTAGCAGTGAATACCATGAGGGTGTAAATTTGCTACTCGGTAGGGAAATGATAAATTAAAACCATACTGCTGATGAGATTTCATTTCCCTATTTGTCTTACCATTTTCGTGTGATGATTGGCTTAATTGGTGTTTTAATTTCCGAATGAAGTTCTCAAAATCATATGTTGTTAAGAGCTTCTTTAAATCGTTAACAGGGTTACTATCTATCTTTTCGGAAACCCTGGTGTTATCAGCAAACTCCTCCCCGAACTCATTCAAATGCTTATTCAAAATAGGATTAGTAGCCGATGCTACATAATCGTCATCGGGTGGTGTGATGTGAACTGTCTGAGGGGTCAAAGGTTGCATTACATGATCTTGTAGAGGAATATCATAATCCCGTTCCTCTTTCCTTACAACTTTTGCCTTATTACAGACTAGTCCTAGTGGCATATATGGTTTCACTATTGGTAAAGTGTGTATGGAAGGTGTGAGTATTTTCCTAAGCCTTTCTACATCCTCAACCGTAATATCACAACCGTCATTCATGTCCCCTTCATCCTCTTTAATTTCCTCAGGAATTCCAATCGCGTAAATAGTTTCGCGAGTCCTGTAAGGGCTACCTAGAAATTGCACGAGTGGTACACAAGTTTGAACAACGGGTAAGTTACGAGGAACCGGATCCTTTACATTTTCCTTACCCATGGTCATTTTTTCCTTAACTTTTTTACATGTATTAGTGAGGACTGTTTAGGTTAATTGATAAGCTTTTTACTCTAGGTTTTTTGTTGTAGTTTTAAGTGCCCTTATGTTTGAGTCCGTGTTTTTGTTGAATTTCCTAATCTATTCATTATCTGTGGCCTATTTTGTAATTGAGTTTTGGCAAAATTTGATGATGGTTTCCTCTAAGGATCTCATATACTTGCTCTGCTCAACTGCCTTGTCTTCTTTTTTAAGACGGTACTTCATGGTCAGATGTGCCCCTTCACAATTCTTGAAACTTGCTTGAATAACATGAATATTTTCTTTAGGTTTCTTTGTATCAATGTTATTTGGGTTATCGTTGATTCGTTCCCTAGTGGTTGCTTCATCATATCAATTATGTGAATGTTCTGTCATGACTTGTATTGATATAAGGGCTTGAGTTGGTGTCATCAGAGGAATGAATCCTTTAGAGTCGAGCACTCTGCGGGTAGGGATGTCTAATCCAGTGTAGATGATATGAACCTTCTGTTGGCAGTTTAGATCATGATGCGGACATTTAAACAGCAGATCATTGTACATTTCCCAAGCATAATACAATGTCTCGTCCATCTCTTGTTTGAAATTGTGAATTATTTCTAATTTCTTGGTAATTTTAAAAGGTGGACAATATTGCCTGATGAATGCTTTCTCAAGGAGATCCCATGTAGTTACTAACCCTACTGAAAGTCTGTTTATCCATCTCAAGGCTGGCCCCTTGTGTGTAATAGGGAACACTCTAAGCATAACGGCATCGTGAGTGACGCATGGGAAGTGGAAAAGATCTATAATCTCTAATACCCTCCACACATGTTCGTGTGCATCCTCATCATCGATACCTTTGAAGAGTTTGCGTCTTAATTCCCTCACAAAGTTGTTATTGATCTCAAACTTGACGTCGTTGCCGATCTTGGGTTTTACCATGCCTGGTCTTATGTCGTTTTGGACCCATGCCATGTATTGCTCAATGGTGAGCCTGTTGATATCAACATCATCTTCCATATTAATAATAAAACTAGCAGAACATAGTTACAAAAATATATACAGAAATTCAAATTATAACTAATTTTAGCTCCCCGGTAACGGCGCCAAAAACTTGATGCGTAAATGTTTTTTAATCATATTTTACCAAGTTTTAAATTTATAAAACTCGTTTACCGATACACGCATTAACAGGAAGAAAACCCGGTCGTATGTAGTGCAATAGTTTGGTAAATCTGAGGTCGTCCCAAGAGCTAAGGTTTAATAGTTCTAATTTGATTGTTGTCATGAATGAAAATGGTTTTAAGATTGATTTTAAGAATTACGGAAAAATAAATGCAATAAAATAAATAGACAGAAGATATCAGGGAGAAAAGCGTGCTAACCTAACCATTTTACTACCAATGATACGATTACAGTTTCCTGTGAAATGTTCAATTATAAGTTATATTAGTGGTTTTAATGTTGACAAACCTAAATTTTCATTTGAGGTTTGTCTTATACTTACTCTGCGATCCCACATTCCCCTACGATCACACGAGCAGGGCATCCAAGCTTGCAATGGTTAAATTCCAACTACCCTTAAGACCAATCTATAATCTAAACCAATTATTAACCCTCTCTGAAAGAGTTCCTATGCTTTTTAAGTATTTAATGTGACAAAGGTGGTAATCTGTTTAATTCCTACACTAGGGATATATGTCAAGCTACCTTAGTACCCCACTAATTACAGGTTCAACATGGTAAGTCTAATATCAGGATTAATAAGATCTAAGCCACCCTCTATACTACCAAAACATGGGGATCAATGAAAGGCTAAAAGGATATCTAACAGAACCATAATTGAACAGGAAATCATAATCATAACAACAGTAACTACATGGTTAGGCCAGCACTAGGAGTGCTTAGCCGCTCATAGTAACAGCAATGCAAGAATTAATGAATAAAGACATGGATTGAATCATCATAATTCTTATAGATAATGAAATAGATGGTTAAATATAATAAGTATGCTAGTGGCTTCTCCCATGGACCTTCAGATGAAATGCTTCGAACCTTAGGGGTTTGGTTTACCCTTTAGAACTGTGTGTGAAGTGGTGGTGGTGAGTGATGCTAAATGAGCCGAGGAGGCTACAATTTAATAGGCATCGAAAATGTTTACGGCTTAACCCTTGAGAGATGTTACGCCGTGAATCTTGCTACGTTAAGCATCCAAATCTTCTAGGCATAAAATGATGTTACGGCGTAACCTTGTAGCCTATGTTACGCCGTAATGCTGACTCAGATAAATCATCTCTTGTAAATTTGAATGTTGCGGCGTAAAGTAGGAGAGGCTTTACGCCGTAAAGGGTGTGATGACTCATTTCTTCGTTGGAATATGTTACGCCGTAATCCTTCGGGGGTGTTACGCCGTAAACTGCCTCGGACTCTTCACTTTTGTGCATTTCATGTCCAAATCCCTTGTCTTTTGCAAATTCTCACATTTGACCCTTAAAACTAATAATAAACAATTAAGTAACGTTTTCATACATTAATAACATAAATATACGCATTTTTATAGGGAATTTGATATTAAATGTATTAACTATTTGACGTTATCAATGATTTAGAAAGATTTGTTTGAATCCTCAAAGTATTATGTTTAGGTACTGGAAAAGTGGAAGTTTAGATCTGGAAATGGTGTTAAGATAATAGGAAATTGTCGTTAGGAAGGATGGTGATGGTAGTGGTGGCTCGACTAAGAAAAACAGGTGTTTGGATAATAGGATCCAAGGATCCTCACCACTTGTTCTCTGATAACGCCCAAATTATACATGTTTTCGGGTGCGTTATTTGTATATATTATATCATTTCTCGTGAACTTTCGATACTTAAAGCATAAAATTATGTGCAGGTTCACTAGAATACATTCCAAAGCTTAAAGAGTTAAAGATCAAGTGTTTATGCTACCCAAATGAAGAACAAAGAAAAGAAAAAGGGCTTAAAGCAAAATTTCACACGAAGTACGACAAACTTTCTATCGAAGTTAATGAAGCAGCAAATACATGAAGTACGCCACACTTTCCTCTGAAGTACGACGCACTTTCCCTTAGAAATTTAATATGAGTGCATTAATTAGCAAAGTATGCTTCACTTTCCAACTAAGTGCGATGCACTTTTGCCTGATTTCAGCCTATAAATAGAGAACGAATTTCACCCCAAAACGCACACTAATATCTCAATCATCCATCCATTCCCTCACATATTCACTCTTACCCATCATATCTCCTATTCTTCAACCCATAAACACCATACTACTTTGAAGATTGAAGATCAAACCACAAATAACGAAGAAGAACACTATCATAGTTCTAGTAAAATAAGGGTGTATTACAATTCCATACTTGTTACGGGAAATGTTTTGATCCATACTCTTGCCCGAATATAGTATGATTTATGTTACTCCACTTGATTTTGTTATGAATTTCATAGCCATGAGAGGCTAAATCTCTCATGACTACTCGGTGAAAATTATATAATGAATAAGCGTTTGGTATAATTACGATCTTGTTAATCTTAAGCTTTTGTTATAATCCTATCATGTCTAATCTTATTAACTTTAATTATATACTCACGCCGGTATAGGTCGAAAGACCCGTTGTGATCTATATAGTTTTAAAGATTTGTCTATGATCGTTATCGTCTGTGATGAGAAATCCACTTACGTTATTTGATAAGCAAAAAGAGATTTGTCATAATAGTAACTGGATTAATTGAGTGACACATCTAATCAAGTTAGCTAAGCATAAGTCTTAAGTTAAACAAGTTAATTTGTGAAAACATTTTCTGACGAGAATATACTTTTTGTGAATTAAAGTCCTAAGTTTAAGATCGTAACTGTCACCATTGCTTATGATTTATATGAAGTTATCCGAGTAGTCATATTTCTCATAATTATTAAAGTTTATTTTTCAGCCGATTATTCAACACTACGTAAATCCATGTGGATGACCTGGTCTTACCTAAAAAGATTATACTACATACGTGGGTTTTACTTTTACCCATGTGTTTCCCTATAATAAAATTGGTAGTTTCAGTCATTATAAATTTAAAGCTTTTTGAGACGCGTCAAAAGTTTTTGGCGCCGCTGCCGAGGATTTTAAAGTTGTTGTGTAATCAAACTTTTAAAAATCATTTTTAACATTCCTTATTTTCAAAATTGCCATACAGTTTTCTGGCAAACTGACCCAAATAAATTCTCCATTGGATGCATACACGTGCTTCCAACTCTGAACTTGTTGAACCATTGCCTGAACTGAATGTACTCTGAATCCAAGACTTCGTCGACATCAATTACTTCCGTCACTTTCTCATTACCCTTCAAAACCTCTATCCTATGGATGACGAACCCATGTGGGCTGCCGACCGTGTTGTCGCTCCAACTTCCGGTTTTGCAATCACCATTCCTGAATCCGTAAACGAATTTTCCATTAAAGGTAACCACTTGACTCTCATCAAAGGAAACCAATTTGATGATAGAACCAAAACCGATCCTCACAAACACATTCACGAATTCTTCAGAATCTGCGATATGTTTAAATACAGAGACATCGAGAATGAAGTTGTTTGCCTAATGATGTTTCCCCTATCACTCTCTAGAGAAGCAAAAACCTGGCTAGACGAACTCAACGAAGGAACCATCGAAACGTAGGATGAACTTCAAACTGCTTTCATTAGCCGATTCTTTCCTCTAGCTCTTTTTGACCGACTCCTTGGAGAAATCAAAGCCTTTTCTCAACATGAAAACGAATCTTTAACCGATGCTTGGCTTTTGTAGGATATTGGAAATCATAACATAATTAGATGACTAGTGGATTAGCCAAGTTCTAGAGTGAGAAAGTGAGAGAGAACTTTCTAGAAAGAGAAAATGAACTTGTATTATGTAAATGACTAACCCACCTCTTCCATGGCATGGAAGAGGCTTATATAGTGCTAAACAAACTGGCCTTAATGCCTTGGTAGTGGGCTTACACGTTTGGTTTATGTCAGCCTTAAAATATGGTGACATATCGGAATTACATTAGGCAAGAACTACAGGGACTATAACTGTTAAGATAGTATAGTGTCCCTTGTCTTGACCTATATATACCCCCTCCATACTTCCATGGAGGGGTGAGGATTCATAATTTTGTAATAAGGTGTGTGTGTTTCTCTCTCTAGAACACACACATCTTCCCTTTTTCTCTCACTAATAATATGGCTAAACATTTGTTCAATCCTCCCCGACCTCCGGATCATTCTTGTGTAGCTAGTGATTTCTTATGTTAACAGTTTAATACCCTGTCCATTACCGAATGTTATACATTAACTACTTAACTACAAGCAACAATAAACGGTAAAATACACGGGGTGACCGAGTCTTTTTTTAATATCTAACAGCTTCGTATGAAGGAAATGCTCAAAAACTGCCATGGTCATAATCTGTACAAAGGCAATATTATCAAAATCTTTTACCATGGTCTCAACGAAATAACCTAAGAAGTTCTAAATGCCGTAGCCAGTGGTATTTTCCTCTATAAAACACCAAATCAAGCTTATCAGCTTCTCGAAGATAAAGTCTTACTCAAGCTTGACTGGGTTAAAAATCAAAAAACCAAATCAACTCTTAAGAAAACTGTTGCTTTCGCCGCTGAAGGTAGCAGTAATTCCGATACTGACAAAATTATGGCCCGAATGGATGTCATGCCCATGAAAATGGATGCTCATTATAGAGATTTTCAATCTCGTTCAAAACAATCAAACCTTAACGATGATGACATACCCATGTTACATGAAAAAGAAGCCAAATTCATGCAGACTTTCTGTCGTACTCATTTTTACAATGATTACCGCGACCGTGATTCCAACCGCGATAACTGGTGTTCAAGTGGAAGAAACGATTACAAACGAGACAATTATCAATCTCACTTTGATAACAAACCCGATCTTCAAAAGCAACTCAGCGATTTCATAAAAGCTCAACATTCAACCAACTCTTTTGTCAAAGACACTTTTATGGATCTCAAGAACAAACTCGAAACAACAACCAAAAACCATCAAGCGTTAATTCAAAATCTCGAAGCTAAATTCGATAGATTTGCTGACAAGCAATCTGCTCGACCTTCTGGATCTCTCCCTAGTAACACTCAACCTAACCCAAAAGGTAGTTCATCTAAACCTTACCAACCACCACAAGCTCGAAACGAGCATGTGAATGTTGTATTTACAGGAAGTGGTAAATCCTATGACCCACCAGATAACCCAAACGATCAACAAAACACTTTCGAAACCCCTATCAACTTCGATAGCGATGATGAAGACGATGAACCTACACCTCAACCTAAATCTAAAAATCCAAAACCAGTCAAAGAAACACCGATACCCAAACCATATAAACCAAAAATTACATATCCTTAACGCCTCAGAAAAGAAAAAATGGAAGCTCAATATGGAAAATTCCTCGACATGATCCGAGCCGTTCATATCAACGTACCTCTTGTCGATGTTTTAGCCGGAATGCCTAATTATGGAAAATTTCTCAAGGAACTCGTAAATAACAAACATAAAATCGAACAAATTTCTGCCGCTTTTTTTTAGCGACGAAAGTTCTGCAATACTTCAAAACAAAGTTCCACCAAAACTGGGAGACCCCAGAAGTTTCCTAATCCTATGTAATTTCAACAAAGCTTTCTCATATAATGCTTTAGCCGACCTTGGTGCTAGCATTAATCTGACGCCGTATTCCTTATACGCGAAATTATCTCTCGAAACTCTCAAACCCACTAAAATGAGCCTAAGGTTAGCTAACCGGTCATTCTAATACCCTGTTGGAATAGCTGAAAATATGCTCGTGGAAGTTGTAAATTCACCTTCCCTGCCGATTTCGTTATCTTAGAAATGGAAGAAGACAATAAAGTTCCCCTTATCTTGGGAAGACCCTTTCTTCACACTGCTAATGCAGTAATTCGAGTTAAACAGAAGCAACTCAATCTCGGAGTTGGGACTTGATGAGGTGTCATTTTATACACTTTTTTGGGGTCATTTAACCCCCAAATCGTGCATTTATGCCCAAAATAGGTACTTAATCGTTCCTTTTCAGGAATTTAGTATTTGGAAGGCATTTGGAGGAAATACACGTGACTTGGGCTTGTTTGGAGAAGAAACAGACAAGACTACAAACCAACACCAAAACTCTTCAAGATTTAAAGTCTCAGCGGCTGGAGACGGCGTCACCATTTATACACGACGCCGTCACACTTCATCTAGTGGCGGTGTCACAACATTTCTTAACGGTGTCAGCCCGCACTGACTCAACTCGGATCCAGAAGATTCTACTTTATGACGGTGTCACGATTAAAATGCGACGTCGTCACAACGATATTCTTATAAATATAGACCCAAAATTAGGGTTTTAGGTGTGTAACTTTAGAGTAAAAAAGGGGGACGAACCCTAGTTCGTTTGGCAGCTTATTAGGACGATTTTAAGGATTTAAAACCCTATTGTACCTCCTTCAATTCTTGTTTTAATCAAGTAAGACTATCTTAATCATTTAACATGTCTTGTTATTTGATTCTTTATTGTTCTTGCTTTATCTTTAACATGCTTGGCTAAACTCCTTATTGTATTCATTTATGATTGTATGAAACCTAGAAGGTAGATCTTAGTGGTGTTGCTTCTTGTGATGAATATGAATGTTAGTCTTTAGAAAACTAGCTTTTGTCTGTATCGCTGTTGATATGTCTAGAGAAACATGATTGTGTAGAAAGGATACCATCGGGTAACAGTCTTCATACTACCTTGCCCCTTATATGGTTGATCCACTTTTAATATATTTCAAATGCATTTAATATACTCTTGGGGGACGGGTAATAGTATGCATACTACCTTGCCCCTTATATGGTTGATCCACTTTTAATATATTTCAAATGCATTTAATATACTCTTGGGGGCCGGGTAATAGTATGAATACTACCTTACTTTTTTTTGCCTCAACGGAATATTAAATAGACGGCGGGTTCGTGTAATTTGTTCATGACTTACGAAATAATTACATAGATCATCACAAGTGTGACAAAGCAACAACACTAGGAGAAGCAATCTAGAGAGTAATACATGATTAAATGAATACAATCTTTTTATTATATTGTTATCACCATTAGCATAGTTTATTATTTAGTTTATTAGCTAAAACCAACCAAACCTCTCAAATATATGATTTACCTGCTTTCCATAAAACATAAAAATACAAAAATAATCTTCTCTCAACCCCTAGAATTCTGTTAGACTGTGATCAAGCCTTCCCAACCTATTCCCTTAGAGAACGATAACAACCCCCGAGTCTTGCCTATACTACTACTACAACGGTTAGGTACTCTGCCTAGGGAGTTGTAAAACTTCTTTTAGAAGTCCCTTACGACAACCGCATCAAGTTTTTGGCGTTGCTGCGTAGGGAATAGTTAGGTTTTGATCATAGTTTAGCTTAGTTCTACTTGCTTGAATCCTTTCAAGTGAGACTTTAATTTCCGCATATTAGCTTTATCGTAGTCTATCTTTTCTTTGTGTTATCTGTTTCGTAACCCATTCTCGTCAACCACCATGGGAGACGAGAATCATATCCGTACTCTTAGAGACCACTCCAAACCTAGCCACGAGGGCTACATGAATACCATCGAGCTCCCCATAGGGAACAACGTGGTACCTCTTCGATCCGACACCATCTGGTTGGTGCAAAACGGATGTTCATTCCACGGACTTCGGTCCGAGGATCCAAACCAACACATCAAGGATTTCCTAAAACTTGTGGATTCACTTGACCTTGACGGTGAAAACAGGGAAAGAACACGCCTGCGTTTATTTCATTTTTCCCTTCGCGATCAAGCTAACAATTGGCTTGAACGTCTTCCAGCAAGATCCATCACCACATGGGAGGATCTTACTACTCGTTTCCTTGCTTAATTCTTTCTACCGAGAAGGACCACAAAACTTCGCAATGATATCCTGATGTTTCAACAACATCATGGAGAATCTCTATCTAAAGCATGGACTCATTTCAAGGACTTACTTCAAAAAGTCCCTCATCATGGCATCGACCTTTGGTTCCAAGTCTAATTTTTTTATGACCATGTCAATCCTGTCATAAGACGAACCATTGACCAATCGGCCGGTGGTAAGCTTCATGACCGAAACATCAAAGAATCCTGGGCATTATTAGAGGACCTCGCCCTCTATGACAACGAAAGTTAGAATGACCCAAGGGATTTGGCTAAGCCAGTCAAGGCAATCGCTTTGCCTCAAGATGTCCCGAGTACATCCGATCGTCGTCTAATCGAGTTCGAATCAAGTCCAACGCTTGATGGAAGCTCATCTTGCTCCGACACAACCTACTCAAGTGAACAAAGTCACTACCTCATGTGAGATCTGTAGTGGTCCCCACGACACTCGGTATTACATGAAAGATCCCCAAGCAAGCCTTTGTTGAATACGCATCCTCGCGTACCGATGAAGCAGGAGGTAAGTGGTATACTTTCAAGCCCGAGCAAAACAATCTTGGTGACACCTATAATCCATCATGGAGAAGTCACCAAAACCTTAGGTGGAGACAACCCCAAAATTCTCAAAATAATTTTTCAAGCCCACCTAACCGGTTCTAACCCAATGGTTCAATCCTAAACTGTTCCTTCAATAACCGTCCTCAAGGCTTTAACAATCAATCAAATCTTGAAGGATTGGTATCCAATTTCATGGCATCTCAATATGCTAGATTGTCTAAGTTTGAAGCTGATTTCAAACAACAACAAAGCGAGATGACCAATAAAATTGACACAGTGTTGAAAGCCATCACCGACCGAATAGTAGGAGCACTACCTAGCGATACGGTTAAGAACCTAAAACTAAGTACTTCCCCAGTTTTGTCTGCTTGTTCTTACCCAAATATGGACCCGCAATGCTCAACCCGTATCCAAGGTTCGATCAACACTATTACGATACATCCCAAGCAAAAAAAATGACTCTCGTGATAGCATGGCTGAGGAGGAAAAGCATAAAAGAGATGGCGACCCCGAAGATACCAACTCTATTGCATACATTAAAGAACGAAGAGATACGCCATTGCTTGAGCAAAAAGACATAGTTGCTGTTGATAATTTAGGATATAACAAAGATGACGAGGGAATTGAATGGTTAGATGTTTAAGAACCTCTAGATTTAGTTGACACAAGTAAGGAATCGGTGTATAAATTGTTGATTAAGGAAATGCCTAAATGCTCACTTAATTACGACTTTAGGATCAAAAAGGGTGACCCAAGAAACCTTAAAATTCCCTGCATGATAGGTCAAAAATTCATTGCTAACGCATATATTGATGTTGACCTACCCATGAATATCATGTCTTTGGCCTATTATAGCTCTATTAGAAAGAATGGATATGAGTATAGGGGAAGAAATTTTGTAGGATTAGGAAGGGACATGCACGTATTTGTAGGAAATATGAGTTACGTCATAGATTTCACCGTTTTGGAAAATATTGAGACTAACATTGACCCTAGCCTATCCTACGTGATCTTTGGACGACCCTTCATTGAAATCGCATGCCTGGCTATAAATAGGAAACACAAGTTAATGACTTTCATGAATGGAACTAAAGAGATCACCTTTAAAACACCATATAAGGACCCAGAGAGGAGAGAATTATCCAGCGAGGGTCATGACTTATTATCATCTAGGGTAATACTCAGTAGGACGACTATGATAGAGGATGTAGGAAGCCATCCGACTTAGAAGATGGGTTTTTTAGAGACACTGTTAAGCTTGGACCCGAATATGTGACTAGAATGGACGACAAAGGAGAAGTCATGTAAGGACGTGTGACTTCGAGTCTAGCTACAAGACTCGTAAATAAAGAAAAGCTCTTTTTGGCAGGTAACCCAATATTTACTTTTCCCGCGTATTAGGAGTGTCTTATGTGTTTTAATTCTTTATTGTTTGTTTTATTATGTTTGAATTAGTTTATAATCATGCTTTGTTACAATCAAAGGTATTTTATAACAAAATAAGTGTAGGGGAAATATCCGGTTTTTAGAACCAAATTCAAACATTTGAAATAAATTGTTTAGATTAATTCGCGTCAGTTTCGAGTCATATGATTGAATTATTAATTCTCAGATTGTTATGCAGCATTTTATTAGGAGTGTCTTGTGTGTTTTAATTCTTTATCGTTTGTTTTATCATGTTTGAATTAGTCTGTAATCATGCTTTGTTTGTTTGTAACTTCGTCTTATTTGCAATCAAAGGTATTTTGCAACAAAATAAGTGTAGGGGAATAAATTTTTTAGATTAATTCGCGTCAGTTTTAAGTCATATGATTGAATTGTTAATTCCCAGGTTTTTATGCAACATTTTGTACAGGAAAATAACATATAAGAATGAGTGCAGGAAATTTTTCATCAAAAAATTGAGTTTTCACATAGCGTGGAGACGGCACCACGACACCTGTGATGGGGTCAGGATATCCCTGACGGTGTCAAATGCCCAGTTACAAAGAAAATACGCAAGAAATTTTAAGTATGTTTGAAATAACAATGTAACAACACTTAAGAAAGTTGTAATTCTTTTATAAACTTGCAAAACCCTGAGTTTAACAATTCTCTCATCCTATCTTTACTGCTTTATAGAGTCAACCCTAATTTCACACTGTATATTATTATATCGCACATTTTATGCTTGGTATAGTTGTCTTTGTCTTTGATTACAGGTTATATTTGATGAGAAGAAGCTTGGAAGTTCTTAGGATGTTTTCATTAGATTATTCTTGGATGAAGATTTAACCAGTTATCGCATGTTTCTACTCCATTATTGAGCAAACCAGGGGAGTACTAGTTTTTTTACTTCTTTTCTTTTCCCTTTATTCATTTTTATGGGTACTTCTGTAGAACATTAGGGAAAATGTTCAACTTAAGTGTAGGGGGGAAATAAGCCTTAGAAACTATTCTTTTATTTGCCATTTGCTTTGTCCTTAAAATGATGGGTAATATATCGAAACATAGTATTAAAAGGTAATATTGACCCCAAATTTAAAAAAAATTATAACACATACCAACGAAAATCGAGTATTAATAGCGTCTCATTGATAGGAATGTATATGACTAGCACAAAAACCCTCAGAATTCCACCCTAAAAATGTGAGGTTCGCCTTTAGATCTATAGGAATTCGGGTATCTATTATTGATACCAAAGATAGTTTATACCTTTAGCTTTCTTGAGTTAAGGAGTGAACAGTCATGTGTGTCTATTCCGTCATTACGGATATGTGTATGTGGTTTTGTCGCCTTTTCTGGAGCATTGAGATCAGTATTAAATTATACGAGTGTACTGATAGTATATTAAATTCGAGAACTTGTTATTGTGATGCATCCCGAGACCGCATAGTGAGTATTAGGATTTGCTTGATAAGAGGCATTAGGATTAACCCATGTTTTAAACCTGTAATTATTATGATGGTCACACCGATCATGTAACTATCCTACACCCTTGCCATGCACTCATTTTTAGTGCAGGATACCCCTAGTATAACCCTCCGAGCCTATCCTTTTTCATGGTTCTCGTAATTTTCTGGTTAAGCCAGACTATTAATGAAGAGCATTGTTAACCTACCCTTAACCAATCGTTACAAAAAAAAACAACCCAAATCGCCTTAATAGCCCTACCTTGTATGTACTCACTTTTAGTACATTATTGTTTTAACCCAAGTTAATTATTTGAGTACATGGTTGCTAAGTCCTTATCCTTGTAAATACAGTTTTGGGACGATTGGGATTCATGGTAGTATTTATTTCGCAGAAGAATGGGGAAGAAAAGTTAAGTCAATACCCTCATACGTTTGTTAGATGATCTCCATGTTATTTTGATCCACCTCAAATCGGGTCATTAGTTAGATTGTAAATATCGAGCATGTAAAAGCTCAAGTGTAGGGGTACGTGTTATAAACCCCAAGTTATGATGTATTATGTTATTCAATATATATATATATATATATATATATATATATATAAGAGAAAAAGAAGAGAGATTGATGTAAAGTTTGTGTATCTTTGTCCGCCGACGGTCTTTGGGTTAGGCACACCAAACCACAGCGTGGTAATTCGTATAAATAATTAGCTACCCTTCCAACTCTAAATTCATCTAACAACTAAAGCCACCCCCAAAAATAACTCATTACCGTTTCCGTTTTCCATATATGTTATCTTACACCTTACACCAAAAAAATAAAAAAACTAAACACCTACACACCCACAAAAATCCCTTTAAAAGACCTCTTAGATAGTAAAAGGAATAATGCTTTTACCTGCTTTTTATGCTTGCGCCAAGGCTGATGAATAGGTTTGATCCTTTTACCAAGCCTTAATGGTAATTATAAATAATGCCTATGACACGAAATGAGAGTTTATTTTCCTCTTCTTCCGTTTCTCCCTATAGAGTTTGTTTATAATTTATTAAATAAATAAATACCCGAGAGATAGAGAGAAATTATCCCCCCAAAAAACACATAAGTGAGGTGCTTATGAAAAAAATGCTTTAGCGGTGGAGGTTTGATCCTTTACCAAGCCTATGGTAATTTATATGCTATGACATGTAATGAGCGTTTATTTTCTGTTTCCCCATTATGTTATAATTTATTATACACCCGAGAGAAAGAGAGAATCCCAAACACTTATGTGAGGTGCTAGTATATGCTTTCCGTGCTTTTAATTACGAGGTCTAAAAGGTTGTGTTGTTAAATATTTTTAAAGAGTAGGTTAAATGACCCTAATACTGCTATTGTCTAGGTAGAAAATACCATTTGCTTAAGGACAAGCAAATCCCAAGTGTAGGCGTATTTGATGAGGTGTCATTTTATACACTTTTTCGAGGTCATTTAACCCCTTAAATCGTGTATTTATGCCCAAAATAGGTACTTAATCGTTCATTTTTAGGTATTTAGCATTTGGAAGGCATTTAGAGGAAATACACAAGACTTAGGCTCATTCGGAGAAGAAACGAACAAGACTACAAACCAACACCAAGACTCTTCAAGATTTAAAGTCTTAGTAGCTGGAGACGGCGTCACCATTTATACACGATGCCGTCACCCTTCATCTAATGACGGCGTCACAACATTCTTGACGGCGTCAGCTCGCACCGACTCAACTCGGATCCAGAAGATTTTACTTTATGATGGCGTCATGATTAAAACGCGACGCCGTCACAACGATATTCTTATAAATATAGACCCAAAATTAGGGTTTTAGGTGTGTAACTTTAGGGTAAAAAGGGGGACGAACCCTAGTTCGTTTGGCAGCTTATTAGGATGATTTTAGGGCTTCAAAATCCTATTGTACCTCCTTCAATTCATGTTTTAATCAAGTAAGACTATCTTAATCATTCAATATGTCTTGTTGTTTGATTCTTTATTGTTCTTGCTTTATCTTTAACATGCTTGGCTAAACTCCTTATTGTATTCATTTATGATTGTATGAAACCTAGAATATAGATCTTAGTGGTGTTGCTTCTTGTGATGAATATGCATGTTAGGCTTTAGAAAACCAGCTTTTGTCTGTATCGCTGTTGATATGTCTATAGAAACATGATTGTGTAGAAAGAATACCATCGGGTAATAGTCTTCATACTACCTTGCCCCTTATATGGTTGATCCACTTTTAATATATTTCAAATGCATTTAATATACTCTTGGGGGTTGGGTAATAGTCTTCATACTACCTTACTTTGTGTTTTGCCTCAATGAAATATTAAATAGACGGTGGGTTCGTGTATTCTGTTCATGACTTACGAAATAATTACATAGATCATCACAAGTGTGACAAAGCAACAACACTAGGAGAAGCAATCTAGGGGGTAATACATGATTAAATGAATATAATCTTTTTATTATATTGTTATCACCATTAGCATAGTTTATTATTTAGTTTATTTAGCTAAAACTAACCAAACCTCTCAAATATATGATTTACCTGCTTTCCATAAAACATAAAAATACAAAAATAATCTTCTATCAACCCTTAGAATTTTGTTAGACCGTGATTAAACCTTCCCGACCTATTCCCCTAAAGAACGATAACAACCCCCTGAGTCTTGCCTATACTACTACAACGGTTAGGTACTCTGTCTAGGGAGTTGTAAAACTTCTTGTAGAAGTCCCTTACGACAACCGCATTAGGACTGAACGAATGATCTTTCATATTGACTCTGCAATGAAACATTCCTACTCAAACGATGACACGTGTTTTAGTATTGACGACATCGATGAAATCTTATAAGAATATTTTGATGCTCTTCTCGATGAAAGTAGTAAAATTCTCCATTCCATCGAAGGAACCATCCTTGAAGAAAAACTCTTTGCTGAATTCGATGAATTTATGGCAATAACCGCTGATGAAAATTCTAAATCTGAATTCGACACTAAAGAACCACCATTCAAAAAGATCACTTTTAACACCGATTACAAGATAGAAACATCTCTTGAAGAACCTCCTACGGATCTTGAACTCAAACATCTTCCTGATAACTTGGAATATGTATTCTTGGAAGAACCCTCTTTTCTTCTTGTTATCAGATCATCTTAGCTTTTTGAAGAAGACAAAAACAAACTCGTATTTATTCTTAAAAAGCACAAGCAAGCCTTTGCTTGGAAAACCACAGACATTCCTAGAATCTGTCTATCTTTTTGTAAACATAAAATTTAACTCTTAGAAGACAAAAAACTAGTTGTTCAAAAACAAAGAAGATTAAACCCAAACATGCAAGAAGTTGTAGAAATGAAATAGTTAAACTACTCAATACGTGTATCATTTATCCAATTGCTGATAGCCCTTGGGTAAGCCCTATTCACTGTGTACTGAAGAAAGGTGGTATTACATTTGTTACTAACGAAAGAAATGAACTTGTCCCAACAAGAACTATTACAGGTTGGCGAGTATGTATCGATTATCGAAAACTCAATGAAGCAAATGCAAAAGATCATTTCCCTATGCCGTTTATGGATCCAATGTTAGAAAGACTTGCAGGAAATAAATACTTCTGTTTCCTCGATGGTTTTTTTGGATATTTTCAAATACCAATTGATCCTATGGACCAAGAAAAAATGACGTTCACATGCCCTTTTGGTACATATGCTTATAGAAGAATGCCCTTCGGTTTATGTAATGCTCCAGCTACTTTCCAAAGGTGCATGCTGGCCATATTTCATGACACGATCAAAGAATCAGTAGAAGTATTCATGGAAGACTTCTCCGTCTTTGGAAGCTCTTTTGATCACTGCCTAAACAATCTCGATAAAATGATTCAACGTTATAAAGATGCACATCTTGTCCTTAACTGGGAAAAATGTCACTTTATGGTTAAAGAAGGAATTATGCTTGGACACAAAGTATCTGAAGCAGGGCTCAAAGTCGATAAAGCAAAGATCAAAGTAATCTCCAAACTTCCACCACCCACTAATATCAAAGGTATTAGAAGCTTTTTAGGACATGCCAGTTTCTACCGAAGATTCATTAAAGATTTCTCAAAAAATAGCCCGTCCCCTCACCAAGTTGCTCGAAAAAGACACTGCGTTCGAATTCAATGAAGAATGTCACAACACATTCAAATTATTAAAAGAAAATCTCACATGTGCTCCTGTGATCGTAAGCCCAAACCGGAGTCTAACTTTCGAACTCATGTGTGATGTAAGTGATTTCGCAGTCGAAGCAATCTTGGGTCAAAAAGAAGGTAGAAATTTTCACCCAATATACTTTGCAAGCAAAACTCTCAACGCAGCTTAGCAGAATTATACAATCACTGAAAAAGAACTTATGGCTGTAGTATTCGCTTTTGACAAATTCCAATCCTATCTGGTATTATCAAAGACAATCGTGCACACTGATAACGCCTAAATTATACATGTTTTCAGTGGCGTTATTTGCATTTATTTGATCATTTTTCATGGACATTCGGTACTTAATCAAGTATATTTGATATTATATGCTCTAGGTACGTGTCGTGGAATAAAACGAAAGAGTACACGAAGAATTGAAGCTTAAACGAAGAAATAACTGAAGATAAAGATCTCCCGACACCTGTTCCTGTTTTGGCTATAACTTGGTCATACAAACTCCATTTTAGTTGGTTCAAGCGGCCACGCGAAGAGAATTAAATTATCTACAACTTTGATAAAATTCCATCTGCTGTAAATGTCCCAAGTGCGGCATACAATCCAAAAAGTGCGGCGTACTTCTGGACGTTTTTATGAAGAATTAAATGCCATTAATTGGGACAGCATTTACACCTCAAGTGCGCCGCACTTTTTTGTAAGTGAGCCGCACTTGGCCCCTGAAAAAGCCTATATAAAGCCCCTTTACCTCTCATATCTCACACAACTCTCACAGACAATCTCCCATTCTTTTAGAACCATTAGAAGGGTGTTTTTAGTGATAAAGGCCTGAGAACCTTTGATCCAAACCACCTTGATAACACAAATCATCACCACCATTATAATCAAAGTCCTTAAAGACGTTGGATAGTCTTGGTTAAAGTTCATCATTGTTCTTAGGTTTTGATCATCCAAAGAAGCACTAGATTGTAGTGTTATGAATCTCTTTGCGAATTGTGGACGGAATTGTTCTAGTTTCTGAATTTTGCTTTGCATATAATTAAAGTGTTCTGGGAAATTCTTGTGAATTCACCATACTTTGCTCTTGGAATTGGTCATGACTCTTGTTGTACTCTTTTGAATATAATCCTTCGACGAATCCATGCTGAATGTTTTGTGATTTTGTCTGTGATCATGGAAGTAGTAGTCTTGTGTTTGTTTGGGCACTATGTGATCTTGGATATGAAGCGTTTGGATATGTGTTTATTGAATTGGTAAAACATATTTTATATAAGAATATAGGCCTAAAGGGTTCTTTTATATATGTGTTTAATCATTCCACTTAATATATTGATTATAATAACTTATACAGGCCAAAAGGATTTGTTGTTATTAATCGATATAATCACTAGTTATATTTAAAGGACGAAAGGATTTATAACTTGTGATAACTCTATTTTCTAAAAATTATAAACACTATTCCAAACACATCATTATCTAAGTGATCATTGCCTAAACAAACATACCTTAATCATTTGATTGAATCATCTTTTAATTGCTTTCGTTATAATATCCGATATATGCAAAATTTGGTTAATTTGATCCGTGACAATCTTATTAACCTTAGCACCTTAATTACAAACTGTGAAAACTTCAATTCTTGTGGAACGACGTGGACTTACCTAAAGCTATACTATACACGAACGGGTATACTTCCCGAGTGTTGTGTTTTTAGTCAAAATTGGTATTTCTAGTATTATAAATTTAAAACTTAGAAAACACACATCATTCTGCGATTGTAAATACGAAATCCTCGTGATGACTCAGAATAGCCAATAAAGATACTAATGTCAGCCTTTGTTTTCATCTTCCTAAGATCATCACGATCATTTGTTAGATAACAAAGATATCCAAACACATGAAAGTATTGAATATTGGATTTTCTACCATGAATCAACTCATAAGGAGTTTTATTGTGCCGAGTGTATACAATAGAGCGATTCTGGGTAAAGTAAGCAGTAGCAATAACCTTAGCTCATAGAAATTATGGTGCTTTAGAAAAGATAAGCATTATTCGTGCGGCCTCTACGAGTGTACGATTACGTCGTTTAACAACACTATTTTGTTGAGGCATTCGAGCGATTGAAGTTTTGTAAATAATGCCTAACTATGCATAAAAAGATCCTAATTTCACATTTTTGAATTCGGTTCCATTATCAGTTTGAATAGTCAGAGTCCGATCCTTTAAATTCCTTTGAACTTGATTAACAAAATCGATAATCATATCTGGAGCCTCGTATTTGGTGAGAAGAAAGTATACCCATGTGTACCGAGAATAATCATCAACGATCACGAGAATATATTTCTTGCCATTGGTACTTGCAACCCGCATTGGCCCATACAAATCCATGTGAAGTAATTTAAGTTTGGATTCGGTGCTTGGAACCAACTTTAGTGGAAGTGAAGCTTTCTTGCTTTTACCCTGTTCCCAAGCTGAACATAGGTGATCTTTGGTATACTTCAATTTTGGTAGCCCGTCAACTAAATCATTTGAAGTGAGTTGGTTAATGGTGCCAAAATTCTAATGAGATAGGCGACGATGCCATAACCAAGATTTTGTTGATGTGGCTCTGGACATTAAACACACTGGAGAAGAAGCCGCCATCTTGGAAATAGAGATAGTATAGAGATTCGAATCTTGAGAACCCGTAAGCAAATCATCTCCCTCTAAGTTCTAAACATAACACGTGTTTGAACGAAAGGCTACTTCTAAATCTCCGTCATAGAATTGTCCAACCGAAAATAGATTTTGCCCAAGGCCTTCAACTTAATAGACATGACAAATTGTGAGATTGCCTGGAATATAATCTCCATAGCCTGTGATTGCAGCGAAATGATCATTCCCAAAGCAACAGTTCCTAAGGGAGGGGGGGGGGGGGGGGGGGGGGGGGGGGGGGGGGGAGGGGGGGGGGGGGGGGGGGGGGGGGGGGGGGGGGGGGGGGGGGGGGGGGGGGGGGGGGGGGGGGGGGGGGGGGGGGGGGGGGGGGGGGGGAGGGGGGGGGGGGGGGGGGGGGGTGAATTTCTCATGATATTTTCATTAGCAGTTGAAGATTTCCAGTCATATGTTTTGAGCATCCGCTATCAACAATGCACAACACAAGCTGGATAAATCAAATACAGATGGAAGAGTGGATAGTTTCACTACCCATTTCTAAGTAGAAACTGGTGTTTTAGTCTTAGGTCTAACACTAGTTTTACTCTTTGTTACACTTGATTGTGATTGAGCATATTTGCTTCTGGGTGTGCAATTAAAACCATGTTGATATTCAAACCACTTTTGCCACTTTCTACTTGTCGCAATTTTGTTGTTCATGTAACTGCTTAGGGTACTTGTTGTTCTAGAATAAGAAGATGGTGGTAATGCACTAGAGACCTTACTTGTTGTTGTTGGGGTTTTAGCAACACTTAACCTAGATTTAGCTGCTAAGGGGGATGTAAATAAGGCTCTCTTAACACTAGACTTCCTAGATAAGGCATGACGAGCAACACACTTTTCATGAGAATTCAAAAACACCTCATTACCATAAGAAATACACACAATATTCGAACCGTCTTTGACAACATTTACACATGCTTTTACAGTCTTAGAATTGGATATACATGCATTTGTTTGACAAATATTCGAAGTCTTTGTGTCACTTTTATTAAAATATAAACAAGCACTATTCAATGTCTTCCACACATATGTAGAGGAGCTCTTAGTGTTCTTCAAGATACTATTCTTCGATTTAATATCCTTAGACGTTGATCTTCTAACACTATGTGAACTTTCTACACCTATGAAATTCGAAACATTTGTATTAGCCTTAGAACCTAGTGTTTTCATGTATTGCTTATTTATTTTATACATGCCTCGTGTAATGACATTCTCATTGTGGTTTTGACCTTGCTCTGGTTTGGGTGTAGACTGTGAAGTGACTGGTTTTGACCTATCTGAGTTAACCTTAGTGTTTGACGCATTCATAGACTTGTGTGCTATTTGTTTGTTAAACGGTGTAACACATACATGTTTTCCTAAGGTCTCAGATGAATCAAACATAGTATTCACATTCTTTCCTTTCTCAATTGTGCGAAGCTTACTTTTAAGTTCAGAAATGATCATCAAAAGATCTTGATTTTCAGCACGCACATCACCATAAGCATGAGTCTTTTGAGTAACACATTAAATCAATTCATCAACTTCTTTTTTATGCCGAGCCCGTATTACTTTGATGGAATTTAAAAGCTTTTGAAATTCAAGTTTTATATTTTCTCGTTCTTGAACAACTGACTCAACTTGACCTTTTAATAACACGTTCTTAGAATTCAAAGTTGACAATTTTGATATCCAAGAAACATCACAAGCCATTTTCTCTTTTAGATGTTGTAATTTTAGTTCAAAATCAACACTCTGAGCTTGTGATCGCTAAAAATCATTTTCAAGAATTTTGATTCTGTTAAGCAAATTGTCTTGGATTTCCTTAAAATCATTTGAACTTTTCTTAAGTTCATCTTTTAACAAATCATGTTTTTGTTGTGCAGCCGAAAGCAACACACAATCTCTGATTTCACTTGTCAAGGATACTTCCAAAAGTCAATCAACCTCTTTTTGTAAAATAGTTTATGTTGGAGATTTTTCATTAAATCTTTGTTCTATTGAATAAAAAATATTTAACATTTCATGCACTTCCTCAATGAGTTCTTCTGTTATGTCTTTCAAATTATTGTATAAAGATCTTGACGTCAGAATCACATCGGTTTTATAAAACTCCCTCAATTCATTTTGACTATCAGACAGCCATCTACGGTCTGCGTCTTTCAAAAGAGTTTTATTAATCTTGGTGTAGGAACCGGTAAGTGCATTACCCAATTTATCAATCATTTTTAACAATCGACTTTCATTTGGCATTTTTAAAACTGGTGATTCCGATGGAACATCTTTATACTCGAAACTATGATTGGAAGTAGAAGGAATTGAAAAATAAGTTTCTTCAGGAGAAATTTCTTGTTGAGGAACAAATGTTTTATAAAGCGCATTTATTTTGTCATAATTAACTTGAATCATTTTGTCTTTCATTTTGATTTGATTTTCTTCCACATCCTTTAAAGTTTTCTCTGAATCTGTTGAATTGATTATCAACTTTTCACTATAAAGCATATCTCGATCATACATTTTAGGTTGTGCTGTAATGGCCTTTTTTAGACTTTCAGGATTTTGATAACCCAGCTTTAAGAAATGGATCATAAATTTTGTTTGGTTTCTTTCTGAGCATGTGGATCGTTTGAAGAGACGGACCCATTTTATAAACAATTCGATCATGAGAACTCAGTTTCTCTTTGAGATCAATAATATCTTCAAGATATTGATTTTTTCGCTCTCTAAAAGCCTTTTTAGCAAACTGAGTTTCATGTTGAATGAGTAACTTTTCATTTTCAATTTTGAAACAATCACTTTGAATTTTATCTTTTTCTCTCAAAATTCGGTCAATTGTGTCTTTATCATTCCGTAACTCACATTTCAAATCCATACTACATGTTTCTTAAAAATTTTTGAAACAATGAACAGTTTTTGTGTCTCAAATGTTTTGACCCGATCCTTAAACGTCTCAAGCTCGTGTTTTAGCAAAATCTTTTTGCTTTTTAAGCTCATTATTCACACGTTTTTGTTTGTCAGCTTCACGTTGTACATTATATGCTAGCATTTGTATTTCATGATTTTCTTCATGAGCAATTGAATCATGTTTAGACGTACCACAATTATTTTCCACATACGGATCATCAAATATGATACTAGAATCAATTTGATCATCATCCGTTGTTTGAATAATAGTTTTACGTGTCACATGACTCACTTGTTCATGTGCCTTAAATGAATCATGTACCTGATTTTACAGCCTTGTCATCATATGATGACCCAGTATCAGTAGTTTTAGCATCTGGTTAAAGACGAGCCATTAACATGAGTGATGCAGTCAATTCATCCAACGATTCCTCTCCATATGCATTATGAAGCATGAAATCATTTTCTTCGTTGTTGAATGACTGTCTCACTTTCATCCTTCATTCTAGCAACATTTTGTTCCTCTTAACACTTAGCATTATGAACTTTTGGTTTCTGACAGTCACAAGCATAATGACCTTTCTCATTGCAATTATAGAACTGCACATTTGCTTTACTTGGAGTAGAATCAGTTCGTGGTACACGCTGAATAATCTGATTGCTTTCATCACTTGCATTTCCTGCATGAAACATTTGATTCCTATTTCTTCCCAAATTCTTGATAGCAATTCCACCGTAACCTGCATTCTTGGTTTGTATTTTCACTCCGTCATACCTTAAACTACAGCTTTATTTTGTTGTGTTTTGATGACACACGAAGACGATTGTTGGTAGGTGAAGAAAACTTTTGAGAGATTGCTCGGGCTAATAAGATCATAGCGGTTTTAAGCTTGTCCTCTTGAGAATCCTCTTGTAACTCCCCTTGATATTTGTCATCGTAATCAACAACAGATGGAGGATATGTGACATAGTATGATTGTGGAGAATAAGAAGAATTGGCATGAAGATGTGATGAAGAAGCATTTGAATGAGCAGTAACAACTAACAAATGATGATTCTTGGCAGCTTTCTTTGCCCTGGATGCTAGAACATGTGGTTCAAGTTATACCAACGAATCATACAACATATCATATGAGATGACTTTGTCAGATTGATTTTGACGAACCATGGTAACATATTTGATCCATTCTGGTTGCAAGCAATTGAGAAACTTTGTGTTGATTGCCACTGGAATAGGACGAACATTATTACGATCCATGATATTCACAAGTGTCGTTAACCTTTCATGCACAGAGTCTAATGATTCCCCTTCTTTTGCTGCAAACTTATCAAATTCATCCATAAGCCGTGAATGTCTTACAGTAGCAGTAATATTAGATCCATGCATTAACCTTTTGATTCGTTCCCACATTTCTTTAGCATTTGCACATGCATCTACTGAATTGTATATGTGATTTGGTCTTGCTTGAAGAATGTAATTCATAACCCTGACATCAGCAATATATTTCCTTTTATCACCCTTAGTAATTTTGGACAACGGTTCAAGTATTTGATCTTCAGGATTATCATAACTAGGAACCATTGGTCTTTGATAAGGTCCATGTTGTATCGAATGCCACATCCTTTCCCCTTCTTCAATCTGGTTCTCCAAAAACCATCTGAATCAACTTTCCCATGGAAAATAATTCCCCTTTTCTAGTATTGGAGGTCTTGCATTTGCTCCTGGCTCAGCTAAGGTTTGCTAATTTGAGTTGTTTGAATTATTTGAAGCAGACATGATGTATCATATGATTACAAAGCAAACTTGGATCGTTTAGAGATAAAGTATTGTAATCGTGAAGTGAACGAGCAATAACAACCTTGACTTGTACTACAATAAGTCCATGAGTAATCAAAAGACTAGGTAACACGTAAGCTTGAATACGAAAGCTCAAGTTCTAATGATTAGAAGATACGAAACCCCTTTAACTGTGTTATGAAACCCAAAGAATGAGATAAGAAACCTTTGAACAATGTACGAAACCTCAAAACTGTGTTACGAAACCTTTTCCAATGAGTTACAAAACCTTCCAAGTATGAAACCAATAACAAAACCTCTTGAATATAAGAGCTAATCCTCTACGAAACCTCAGACTGTAATACGAAACCTCTTTACAAAACCTTCAGTAACTAAACTGTGATACGAAACCTCTACTGTGATACGAAACCATGAATTTATGAAACCAAAACCAAGCTTTTGATACGAAACCTCTGATTTACGAAACCACAAAGAGTATAAAAGCTTCCACAATATATGAAACCAAACGGTTACCGAAATCTCAAGGATACAAAACCCCTGATTTACGAAACCACAAACAATACAAAAGCTTCCAAAGTCTATGAAACCAAATACTTACCGAAAGCTCAAGGATATGAAACCCCCTTTCGTAAAATCTAAATATCCTCTACTTACGTAATAACAAGAATCCACTTACTTTCGTAAATTCTTAGTTACGAAACCTAAAGAAATTCTATTAATCTGATTTTAAGCATTTTAGAATAAAAAACACATTGTTTTCTGTTCAAATTAACAAAGTTCTTCCTTATGAAAGCTAGAATCAATTTTACAAAATTAATTCTACGTTACGAAAGCTAAACAATGACTTACTTAAGCAATTTCCCGCCTAAAAAACAGTTACCGAAACCATTTTCATGCTTACGAAAGCTATCAAATCTAATTTTTCGATTAATATGAATCCAAAAACACGTATTTTTTGTAAACGAGATATTAAATCTACAATTTGATGGTTACGAAAGCTAATAGTTTTCGTTTAAAGAACAAAAACACATCAAATCATAAATCTAAACCATACGAAAGCTCAAACGATCAAATTTCTTACAATTAAGCTTGATTTGATCAAGTAATACACACACTAGATCTCTCCTGGCGATAAATTTGTTCATAAGAAGAACTAGATAAATTAGTTATTAATATGAGAACTTAGTTTTATAAATACAATCACATAAATACCTATTTTATGAATTATTTATGATACTCATATTTCCTTAGGTAGAAACAACTAGTTGCGGTTGATTTATTAGAATGGCTACCTTCATAAACACCGTCTCATACTTATTAAAATCATCAGTCTCCCTAATCTCTGCTGTTAAGAAAACATCCAAAATTAGCATCCCTCAAACTGAGACATTCCCTGTTGTATACACACTAACCAATGGAACATCATCCTTGATAGAATGATAATCCTCATCAATCCTCTTAGGAATGTTAGGGGATTTCTTCATCAGATCAGCAATTATTAATTTAGTGAATCAAGGATACTAAATAGCTTCCTTTTTCTGAAACATATTATTCATAAAATCCCACCAAAAAAGAGCAGTATAATCAACATGTGTTCGATTGATTACAGCATGAAACAACTGAAGAATGTTGATCTTAGTCTGATCATGGCCAGAAGTTCTTTTTAAGAAGCGATTGAATACTTTGAACATAGTCTGCCATGGTTGAGCCAGATTCTTTGTAAAGAAAGCACTCACTTTGTCGACAACACCTTGATAACCAACTCTATTCATGAATGCTTCAATAGTGTGGATGTTGGCTGGTGTGACAAATAGATTCTCAGGAGTTTCCACTAGTAATTGGTGAGTATCTCGGAACATATCCATAGTATATACGAACTTCTTAGTATCCAGCAAGAATTTGATTGTGTCCTTAGTATTTGGTACCTTACTCACCGTCCTCTAGAATTATTGTAGGTACACAGCAAGGACATCGGCAGTTGCAGATAATGCATGACTGAGACAATGATTAAGTAATATCAGCCTAACTATCTTGCATTCAGGAGAGTAAGGAATACTCTGCAACACCGCATAATTGTTGCATCTCCCGATTGGTTTGTATTCAGGAAGTATTTAAAAATAAAGAAAAAAATTGGAATAAATAAGAGGGGGGGGGGGGGGGGGGGGGGGGGGTTATATTTTAGAAACATTTGAGCACTGCTGAATCACGGTATGAAACCATATGAAATACTGTATGATGACATGAAATGATTAGTGAAATGAGATATAGTTTGAAAATTTGCACATATTTGACATGTTTTGTCTCTTTCCACTCTGTCTGTTTTATATGCTCTAGCATGTCTTTTTGAGCATATTCATTTCATTTTCTTTCTCATGTGCCTATTCTTGCTTTTTCGGGCACATGCCATACGCTTTATTCTTTTAAACTTATTTTGTATGCTCTATCATTTCTTTTTCAAGCATACATTGATTTGCTTTTTCGCGTATGGACTTTATCTCTCTTTTAGTTTGATTTTCCTCACCAAAAAGCATTTATGAAATGATACTCTTTAAAGAATAATGAAGAAATGCTTTGATTTAAAAAAAACCAATTTTGCAAAAATTTAATTTGTGACAACCATTGAAATTTAAGAAATCCAAAAGCATAACATCATATTGTCAAAAGCTTTAAAGATGTTTTGAAAACAATGATTTAAATAACCAATCTAATGAAACAACAATTGGATGGTCACTAAGCCACTCACTCCTCATTCTGTTCATTACAGAAAACGGCCAAAACCATACATGACTTAGACCATTTACCCAATAATTGTTCAATAGATTGTTACAAACCATATTTTGAACGGTTTTTGAAACAATCTTTTCAAAACTTTTGAACTTCTCTTTTATGAAACATGAGAAATTTTATGATCACAAACAGTTGGAGCTCACTTTTTGCATTTCCATATTATGTTCCTTTTCTTATTTTGAAATCATTGATCACTTTGACTGAAAATTTTTCTTTGAACAAAACAAGATCTTATATATGATATTTGGATGGTCAGTAGATTGCTCACACCTCATCCTGTTAAATTCAGGAAACGGTCGTAACCGGACATAATCTCCACCATTTATTCCATTTATCTATATAAAATGTGTTTGAAAACAAAATTTATCATTTGTTTTCGTAAGATACATTTTTGTTTAACAATGAAGCCCATTTGAGTTTCTGAGAAAACGTTTTTCCAATTTAAGTTATCTTTTACGAAACCCAAAAATTTTCAGCCCATTATATCTTATGAAACCCATCATAAGCCTAAAATATCATTTTACGAAACCCATTCTGGCCCAAAAGTTAGTGTTGTTCATTAACTTTAATAGAGTTACTGCTGCTCAGGTTTGTGTTACTGCTGCTAAGCTAAAGTTAGTGTTGTTCATTAACTTTAATGAAAAATATGCTAAGTAGTTAGTGCTGCTAGTATAAAGTTTAGTATGCTAGTTCACAGTTACTCTATTAGCATATATAAGTACATAGCTAGTATAAAGTTAGTACTGCTGGTGGAGATTGAATAAAATATTTTAAGTAGTTACTACTGCTTGTGCTCAGTTAATGCTGCTGGTGTATAAGTTACAACTACTCAAAGATTAAGACTGCTGAAAGAGTTTCTACTGTCAGCGAAGGGATAAAGACAGAAGAAAGGATAAAGATTGTTTGGAGATCAAGATTACTTACGTGATAAGTATTTGTTATTTATAAAATAATCATAGAGAAAATCTAAGGTTTAGAATATATTGAAATCGACTAGCTACCTTGGTGTATAAAAGGAGGTCTTAGGCATAGAGTTTGCTTATCTATGAAATCTTTGTTTAGATAACGTTTATAGCTTAATGGTTATGCAACCCTAATACTAGGAGAGTATTCTTAATATTCTTTAAAAAATTTGGGATCTTTTAATGTTGTTGAATTCTATTGTGTTTTACTGTTTCATTAAGAATTCGATCTAATATTAAAGACTTAGATTCCACATAATCATTAATACACTTAACAAAGTTTCTACTAATAGATGTGTTAGATTTTATCTAATATACCTAACCTTAAACAAGCTTAAGGATTCGATTCTATTGAAGTGGGATCCAACAAGAGGTAATCCTACTCCTGGAACCAAGTGGTATCAGAGATTGATCATTGAGAACTTTGCAGAAGATATGGATCAAGACTCGGCACACATGTGGCTGCATCAAAGGGTTCCTAAGCTCAAATCGGGTGATTGTGTTAATTAAGGAGGGATGAGGAACTGAACAATAACAGCTAGATGATGTAAAAATGCATAATGGGAAAGTCATAGAGAAAGGAAACACTGCACCAAATACAACAGTTGTGGAAGGTGTTGAGAAAGTAATACCTCCTACAACTGCTAAAGAGAAGGCTCACAAAAGATTAGAGGTGAAGGCCAGAAGAAACTTAAGAAAGTGCAAAACCCAAACGAACATCAAGTTAAAGTTTTAACTCAATAAGATGCAAAGCATATTGATGGAAGCCTTAGAAAAGAGATTATGTAGTGAAATTGTACTACAAGTGCATACCTAAAGAATCTTTTAAAGAAATAGTATGAAAACTTCACTGCTCTAAGCTCAAGATGCTTGTGATCAAATCTTAGAATAGGCTTCAAAAGCTAATGTTGATCATTTGTTGAAGCTTTTTGGTGAAAATTATTTCACAAGATAGTGTAAACCAAGAAGCTATTAAGAATCTTGTCATCTGAGTGGAACACACATTCTGTTATGTTGGAGAAATAAAGCTGAGTTAGAAACAATGAGCATAGGATGACCTCTAATAAACAACCTAACGTGGTATGAACCAGAATTCAAAGGGATTATACGCTCAAGTTCAAGCACAAGAACATGGCTTTTGTGTCCTCATCAAATAACAACTCTAGCAGCAGTAATGAAGTAGTTAATATCGCTCAAATAGTTAATACTGCTTATGGAGTTTCTACTGCTAGCACTCAAGTTAATACTGCTAACTCTTTAAATGTTAATAACTTGAGTGATGCTGTTATTTATGCATACTTGGCTAGTCAACCAAATAGTCCTCAACTTTTATGAGGACTTACAACAGAATTCCATCAAAATGACATTGAATGGATGGATTTGAGTATGGCAGATAAAAATAAAATTGGCAAGATAACTATGAGGGCTAGAAGATTTTCTGAAGAATACTGGAAGGAGGCTTATAGTCAATAGCAATGAGAATATTGGCTTTGACAAGTCCAAAGTGGATTGCTACAATTGCCTCATAAAGGGACATTTTGCTAGGGAATGCAGAGCTCCAAGGAATCAAGACTACAAGAACAAGGAAAGTACTAGAAGGAATATACCTGTGGAAATTCCACTTCTACAGCTTTGGTGCCATGTGATGGTCTTGGTGGGTATGACTGGAGTGATTAGACAGAAGAAAGACCTAATTATGCACTTATGGCTTACTCATCTTCAAGTTCTGACTCAGAGGTATCTAAAAATTCAAATTGTTCAAAATCTTGTTTGAAAACTATTGAAACTCTTAAATCTCAATATGATCAACTACATAAAGATTTTAAGAATATTGAGTTAATGGATCTAGCTCACAAGACAGGATAGAGTCAGTAAATAGAACTTGAAGTTATTAAGAAAATTGAGTCTATTTATTCACAAGATATAAAGGTCTTAAAATTTTAAATTGAATGTAAAGATATAGCTATCAGAGAGCTCAAGAAGAAGCTAGAAATAGCTCAAAAAGAAAAAGATAGCATTTAATTTAATGTAGATAAATTTGAAAATGCATCTAAAAGTTTAGACAAACTCATAGAGTGTCAGATTGTTGATAATTGCAAGAAAGGCTTAGGATATAATGCAGTTCCACCTCCCTACATAGGAAACTTCATGCCTCCAACACCTGACTTGTCTTTTACTGGTTTAGATGAGTTTGTTAATAAGCCTGTAGTTGAGAACATAAAATCTGATGAAGAAGTATCTAAGGTAATTAGGAAGTCTGATAATTCTTGAATTATTGAAGATTGGGTGTCAGATAGTAAGGAAGAAAATGTGTCTCAAACTAAAATTGAGAAGAAAACAGTTAAGCCTAGTATTACTAAGATAGATTTTGTCAAACCTAAGCAACAAAAGAAAACTGCTAGGAAAACTATTAAAAAGGTTGAGAAACATAGGCAAAACACTCACAATCCAAGAGGAAATCAAAAAAATTAAAACAATATGATGTCTCAAATACTAGGAAGCAATTTTGAGATGTTTAATAAGGCCTGTTATGTGTCTAGAAGTTTTGATCATTTGTAGGTTGACTGCAATTACCATCAAAAATAGTTTTAAAATCAAAGGATGGTAAAACCTGTTTGGAACAATGCTCAAAGGGCGAATCATCAAAACTTTGCTAGAAAAGCTCACCCGTATGCTAATGAAGTCTGGCTTAAAAGAACATTTTTCCAATAGAAGTACTAATGAAGTCTGGCTTAGTATCTATTAAACCTAAACAAAATATTTCAAAACAGCAGTACCAGTATAAGTACTAACGTAGGACAAGTTAATATTGCTCACTCAAAAACAACAGTGAATGCTGGTAGACCAATGTCATATCTTTCTAAAATAGCATATTCAACTTTTAAGATGCCTATTAACAAGAATACAACATTTAAAAACAGTAATATTAATCAAAGGGTTAATACGTTAAGGTAAAAAAATGTACAGCATACTTGCTAGACCAAAAGCAATAGTTAATGTTGTTCAGGAAATAATGTTATGCTGTTACGTGCCTCAGCTTGTTGGGTTTGAAACCAAAGATAAAGTTTTAGACCATGCACAACAAGTTCATCAATCACCCAAAAGAAGTTTGATTAAATTGATGCACAAGGCAGATCCAAGTCCATGATAACTTGGTGACCCAAGAAGAAAAAGATTTTCTTATCCAATTGTGCATGGCAATCACAAATGATTTACAGGATGAAAGAGTGATTAGATAGTGATGCTCAAGGTACATTATAGGGAACATGCCCAATCTTACAGACTAAATGAAGGAAATAGATGGAGGATATGTGCTTTTTTGGAAGAACCCCAAAGGAGGGAAAATCACAGGAAAAAGGGTACCATTAAAACTTGTAAACTAGATTTGAAAATGTGTATTTTTGTAAGAGAGTTAAAGTTTACATATCTTTAGTGTCTCACAAATGTTTTGATAAAAAGAATAGTGTTTTCTTTTTAATGACACTGAATGTATGTTTTATCTCCAACTTTAAGTTAAATTGATTAAAGTCAAGTTTTACTTAGAGTTCCTAAAGAACAGTAGTATAGTGGTTTAGATTTATATAAAAGATTTCCTAAAAGAGGTTAAACTTGCTCTGCAAAAGCCACATCTGTGAATCTAAACTTTAGCGATAGAAGGCTTAGGTCCACATATAAAAATTCACTTAAATTTTAGAAACATGAATAAATAGGTTAAGGGAAATCTTGTCAGAGGTTTTACCTTCTAACACTTTTTGAAAATGGAACAAACTATGTGTTGCTGTCAAAAGGGAAAGAAGCACAAGCCTCTTGTAAGTCAAAACAGAGAACTCATCAGTCTCCTTTACATTTGTTGCAATAGAACTTGTTTGGTCTAACTCTTGTAAAAATCCTCATAAAAAAATGTATTGCTAGTTGTCCATGATTATTTTAGTAGTTACATTGGTTTTCTTTCTGAGCGTACTAAGGATGATAG
This sequence comes from Tanacetum coccineum, assembly GCA_026074375.1. Taxonomy (NCBI): domain Eukaryota; kingdom Viridiplantae; phylum Streptophyta; class Magnoliopsida; order Asterales; family Asteraceae; genus Tanacetum; species Tanacetum coccineum. Next base: position 52,300 of record BQNB010001299.1, on the reverse strand, counting down.
CAAGTGGCATTGCCTTACGTCCTTTATAACTGGGATAGAAAATCTATAGACACAAGGTTAAGGTGAATAGATATGATAATGGGACTGAGTTCAAAAACAAAGAGATGAATCAGTTTTGTGAGATGAAGGGTATTTTGAGATAATATAGTGTAGCTAGAACTCCTCAACAAAATGGAGTTACTGAGAGGAGAAATAGGACACTAATTGAGGCTGCTAGGACTATGCTAGCTGATTCTAAGTTGCCAACTACTTTTTGGGCAGAAGCAGTTAATACTGCTTGCTATATGCAAAATAGAGTGTTAGTAGTTAAGCCTCATAATAAGACCCCGTATGAACTTTTTCATGGTAGAACACCAACTTTAGGTTTTATAAGACCATTTGGGTGTCATGTTACCATTCTTAATACCATAGATCACTTAAGCAAATTTGATGGTAAGGCTAATGAAGGTTTATTTGTTGGATACTATTTGAATAGTAAAGCCTTTAGAGTATTTAATAGTAGAACAAGGATAGTAGAAGAAAACTTGAATATTAGGTTTAGTAAGAATACACCTAATGTTGTAGGTAGTGGACCAGATTGGCTATTTGATATTGATGCACTAACAAGAACAATGAATTATAAGCCAATTGTTGTAGGTACACAGTCTAATGGTTTTGCAGGTATAAAAGCAAGTGATAATGTTGTTCAAGCTAGAAAGGAGACAGAACCTGTCAAAAATTACATTTTGCTACCATTATGGCCTACTGATCCACCATTTTCCTAAGATCCAAAGAGTTCTCAAGATGATGGATCCAAACCTTCAGTTAAGAAGAGAAAGAAGAGGATTGATGAAGATCCAAGAAAAGATAGTGAAAGTATTGATCAAGAGAAGGATGATAATGTTACAGCACTAACAATGTTAATGCTGCTAGCATAAATGAAGTTAATACTGTTGGTGGAAAAACAAGCATTAAACTTCTAGATGATCCAAATATGTCTGCTTTGGAATATATAAGCATATTTAACCTTTCAAGAGATAATAAAGATGTTGGTGCAGAGACTGACATGACCAATTTGGATACAACAATCCAAGTCAGTCCTATTCCAACTACAAGAATCATAAAGATCATCCTCGCAATCAAGTGAATGGAGATTTGCAATAGCTACCAAACGAGAACATGTCAAAGAATTTGGTGAGTAATGGTTGTTAGTAATATTTCACAAGAACAAACCAGAAAGACCATCAAAGAACTGCTTGTTTGCTTGCTTTTATCACAGGAAGAACCCAAAAAGGTAATTCATGCATTGAAGGATCCAAGCTGGATAGAGGCTATACAAAAAGAGCTTTTACAATTCAAGTTACAAGAAGTTTAGACTTTGGTGGATTTACCAAATGGAAAAAGGGCTATAGGCACTAAATGGGTTTTTAGGAATAAAAAGGATGAAAGAGGAATTGTGATAAGAAATAAAGAAAGATTGGCTGCTCAAGGGTACTCATAAAAAGAAGGGATTAACTATGATGAAGTCTTTTCTCCTGTTGCAAGAATTGAAGCAATTAGGCTATTTTTAGCTTATGCTTTATTTAAAGAATTTGTGGTGTATCAAATGGATGTAAAAAGTGCTTTTCTTTATGGGAAGATTGAAGAAGAGGTGTATGTATGTCAACCACTAGGATTTGAAAATCTAAACTTTTCTGATAGAGTATATAAGGTTGAAAAAACACTATATGGACTACATCAAGCTCTTAGAGCCTAGTATGAAACCTTGTCAACATATCTGTTGGACAATGAGTTTCAAAGAGGGAAAATTAACAAGACCTTTTTCATAAAAAGGCACAAAGGTTATATTTTGCTGGTCCAAGTTTATGTGGATGATATCATCTTTGGTATAACAAAGAAAGAGCTATGCAATTCATTTGAAAAGTTAATGCATGAGAAATTTCAGATGAGTTCTATAGGAGAACTTACATTCTTCTTAGGATTACAAGTACAACAGAAGAAGGATGGCATATTTATTAGTCAAGATAAATATGTTGATGAAATTTTAAAGAAATTTGGGTTTACAGATGTCAAGACTGCAAGCACACCAATGGAAACTGTGGATCCTTTTGAATATGGATCTTACTACCTTGTTAAGGGTTGTAGTTAATATGAATAGATTCACACATACTACAGGAGAAACAATGATTAAGAACACTATAAGTTATGCGAAATCTAACTTATATGTTGACCCATAGTATGTCCCGACCCATTTCTACGAATATGGGCCAATCCATGTACTATCGCTACTGGGCCAGCGGGTCATGGTCACGGACCACGTCTGGGCCGCGGGTCGCTAGAATGCGCTGTCGTTGACCAAGGAGTCATACTTTGACTCTACTTATGACCATTTAATGAGATAATTAATATGACTGTTACTTATCCCATAATTAATATGACCGTTACTTATGAGGTAATTAATGTATATCGGTTATATTAATTATGGACACGAAAGGTCTTAGGGTTTTACCCCTATATAAGGAGACCCCGTCCTTCCATTCACAGTATGTTCTACGCTCTAAGAACCTAACAACTCTCACAGCCAATAATCACCGATTATAACCAAAAACCGATTTCTACTCTCACGCCGAGGTCCTAATCGTGGAGACAACCCACGTAAGCCTAACGTGCTTTCCTCTCTAGTGCGCAGATCCACATCAAGATTCACTTGTGCAAGAGCACGAGCCAAGCAACCCGAATTATCCTAATTCGGGCCGATCTAGGTACATCCATCTTTTGTAATCAACAATTGGCGCCATCCGTGGACATGAATAAACTATGTTTCGGCTCTCATATTATCAGAATAAGCAAAAAATCAACCAAAAGTCGGTAACTCTAAAACCTTTCTTATTATTTTTGCTTTTCGGTTAACGCATTTTGTCATGCGTCTTTAAAAGAAAAACTGATTTACCAAATCAACAATATTCGGATATATATTATCCGAATTCACAATACGCCATCTGTGTAATGTGTTAATATATTACCAACAAATTATGTCGCGCCCATCTTATTTATATAATTTTGGTACGCCCAACAAATTATGTCGCGCCCATCTTATTTATATATTTTTGGTACGCCCAACAAATTATGTCGCGCCCAACAAATTATGTCGCGCCCAACAAATCAATAACATAAACATTTTTGTCTTTTACATACTGCACATTCTATTAGGTGTAACAAATTGTTTTACCAAAACAATAAACTTCATGCGATTCTCCCAAATATCTCCGGATATAAAGAGATTTTACATATCTTTTTAAATTGGTAACAAGATATTACCACTATTTTTTCCATGAAATAAAGATTACATATCTTTTTTTTAAATTGGTAACAAGATGTTACCAATATTGTTTCTTTTAAATAAAAAGATTTTAGCCATATTATGTCGCGCTCATCTCGTCGCGCTTATCTTATTTATACTTTCGGTACGTCCGAAATATCTTGTCGCGCCTATCTTATTCATATTTTAGGTCCTCTCCAAAAGACGGATTGACGGATTATATATCCGCATCAAGACGCGCGGGAACTACCCCGCACAGGGAACATCTACAACCTCAAGCGGTGCCACCTTTAAAAGGCCACGGCCTACGCATGGACTCCTCGCTATTAGTAAGCGCCCATTAAATGTTCATGTATTTTTTATGTTTGGAATGTTCCTTTCTTTAAATAAAAAACTTGCAAGTATTAATAAAATATCGCGGTGCCTAGCTAGCTCCGCGGCCGATTCATATATTTCTTATATACTTTACCTACGCGGTAACACATACAATTTACCTACGTGGTAACTCTTGCCTACGTGGCGTGCATGCACCTATAACTCCCACGAGGAGAAAAGGATTGAGTGAACCTACTAATTAGCTCGTTGAGTAAGAGGGTTGCAAACGCCATCAACACGGACACGATCCCTTGTTAAACACCTTTCTCTCAAGACGTTGGAGTAAGTCTACGCGCGTCTCACGACAGACGCGCAGTAACGCACACCGTGCATGTTTAACAACTTCCGGAGGATTAAAACCAATTGACTTCTAGATATAGGTATATTGCGGTACGCCGGATTTTTTTTTTTGTAATTGTAATGTCAACCCATACACGCGCACGCAAGATATATCTTGTATTCGCATAAATACTAAGACGTATGACATATCCGCGCATGACGGACAACACGTCCGCGCAAGACGGATTAAACGTCCGCGCAAGACGGATTAAATGTCCGCGCAAGACGGACGAAACGTCCGCACTCTTAAAGACGGACGAAAACGTCCACCCTTTTAAAGACGGACGACGCGTCCGCGCAAGACGGACAACACGTCCGCGCAAGACGGATTAAATGTCCGCGCAAGACGGACGAAACGTCCGCACTCTTAAAGACGGACGAAAACGTCCACCCTTTTAAAGACGGACGACGCGTCCACGCAAGACGGACAACACGTCCGCGCAAGACGGATGAAATATCCGCGCAATATATGGAGATCATCTCCACTCTTATGAATTCTTATCATCCTCTCTTAAGAGATGAACAAGAATGGTACCTGGCCACTGCTAGTGTTACCCCGACTATAGAAAAATTGTTCTTCTTACGGGGTCCTTACCGTTCTGACACGGGAAACCAAGCATATGAGCTCCATCACCAAACATATGTCTATGGGTACGGCCCATTGTATGCACAATTAGCACGGTCTAAAGAACTTAAGTCTAGAAATATTCCCCGCGCACGACAAGTGCTGGCAACGCGTCAACATAAACAGAAGGGGGACAATGTAACCGATAGTAATAGCCCGATCCTCTTTATCATACGATTATGAGCTTACTTGCTGAAGACGTTCAAACATAAGTCTAGCATAACATGGTCAAGAACCATATCATACAAAGAAGAACAATGAATATTAATAACTAAGCTTTTATATTGATTGCTAACTATTAGATTGACAAATGAACTCCTCTGTCAAACTATGTCGTGAGAGTTCCTTTTATACATTAAGGAAAACCCGAATCCTGGCTTACAAAACGCGTAAAAGATAATGCATATCTTTTCCTATAATATCTCATGCATATCTCTTAAACGGTACTAACTATTTTATACTAATGGTACTAAATATCTGAGCAGTACTTAACTTTTTGTACTGTCAGTACTAACTATTACTAGCGGTACTATTAGAATAAACTAAACAGGTATCTAAAGTTAGAATGTATAATTCCCAACAATCCCCCCTAAACATGATTGCGATAAACTTTTTTAACTTTATGTTTCTTCGTTTTATCTTCTTAATTTCTTTTGGAGAATGGTATCAAACACTTTGTCAAATCTTGATCTTGACCTTTAATAATCTTTGACGTCTTTTGCTATCCTTCTGCAACACGTCTTCAACAGCAACATCTTTTCAGCAACACAACAACATCTTTTCAGCAACAATCCAACTAAGTTGGCTTTGTAGTTTTTGGCAAACTATGAGCCATAAACGGATTTGATTTTCCTTTACCAGTAGTTGTTTGCTCTGGGATAGTCAACTCTTTATTTCAAAATATGGTAAGTTGATTACCATACAGTTTTTGGTAAACTGTCAACCATAAACGGAATTGATTTGTCTTTACCAAATACCATTTGCTTTTGGACTAGCCAATGCTTCATTGCCATAACATGGTGCATTGATAAACCATATAGTTTTTAGCAAATTATCAGCTATCAATAGATTTGAGTAGTCTTTACCAAGAATTGTTTGATCCTGGACTAGCCAACTCTTAACCATGAAGCAAGGTGAGTTGAGAACCCTACAATTTTTGGTTAATTGTCAACCATAAACGGATTTGAGAAGTCTTTACCATAAGCCGTTTGCTTATGGACTAGCCAGTTCTTATGCCTATTAAGCATGGTGAACTGATGACCATTTGTTATGTGGTGGTTAGCCAACACTCAAACCCTTCTAAATTCCATTTCTTCTTTACTCTTCATTCAGCTATTGTTTAATGAATCTTATCAAATCTAATGCAGCAGTACTTTCTACCACGAATTCTAATCTAAAATCAAGCATTCTTTGTAGCAAATCCTTGGAGAGAGGATACCTTCTTTCAACCAACATATGAATGATTGTCCCATCTTCAAGCTTTAATATGTAAACTCTACAAGCTTCATATAATCTCCATCTGACAATCTCCCAATTTTGTTGATTATTCTAGAAGTCACTTTGATCATTTTCTTCTGTTGAGGATTCCATCATTATCTTCAAATCTCCCCAAAGAATCAACTCAATTCCTTCAAGTGTGACTTTTGAGTACTGCTTCATCACCAAGTCATACAAGTGAAATAAATCTTGCCTGTCAAAGATAAGAAGTACCTCCAATAGATAGTTGAATGCCCTGAAGTTCCCATTGGCTTTGTAAATAACAAGATAGTCTCCATCTGGTGATAATACCTTGTTCAACCTAGCAATGATAGATTTTCTCTCCATTATTTCACTATCTATGGTACCTTTAAATGTAGCAATCTTTAGACACTTTCTGTGTTCATCATCACTATCAACATCTCGTTGTGGTCTTTTCCTTTTCCTAGCAATCATCTTCATATGACCACCTTCACTCATTGTGACCCTGCTCGCTTACAATTGGCTCTGCAGGACCTTTTGTTAAGACATCTTCCTGACAAACTATCTTCTTCTTGGTCAGGATCACTAGCTCCTTTAATTCATTTTCCTTAATCTTACTTTCAACGTCCTGGAAGACAATACAACAGTGAAACTTTCATCAAACCTTTTCACTTTCTCATATAAAGCTTGTATTTCTTCAAAAGTTTTATTCTTCAGGTCTGAGTGTTTCTTGTTTCCAACATGTTTTAAGTAAGTCATCATCTGACTCCTAAGCTGAGTTCTTGTAGGAGGTCTGTTTCTGATGGCAGCAGCTCTTTGTTCTGCAAGAAACCTTCTTTGAGCTACAATTGTATCATGAAGGAATTTTGCTCTCTCTTCCTTAGTGAACTGCTCTCTCTCCTTCTTAAAACCTTAATGCTAGAAGTCTATCAGCTTCAATTCTTGCTTTGATGTCATTAAAATCTTGTATAAGAGCAGCATTTGTAGCTTCTTCTTCAGCTAATATTTTCCTTTCTTCTTCAGCTTCCCAATCCTCTTGCAATCTCCTCATCATGAGCAAGCATCTTAAACTTCTTTTCAGATTCATTGATGTCTTCTGATTCAGTGTCAGATTCATCTTCTTAAATATTTTTCTTTCCCTTGTCTTTGGGATCAATCTTTGGAAGAGGCTTTAAAGTTAAGAGAGATCTTGTTGAAGTAGGCCTTGGTCTTTCAATATTCTCTACATCCTTCAGTTCAACTCCTTTCTCCTTTTCTCTTGAAACTGCTTTGGCTTGGCTCATGTTGAGAAGAACTTGAGCAATAGTTTCATCATCTCTAAATATTGTAGGAGTTGTTGTTGGAGTTGTCTGAGTAGCACTTCTTCCTTCAATTTGATCAACAATACCTTCATCTGGTCTGTCGGTACTAACTTCTTCCTTGTCAGTACTAACTTTTTGCTTCTTAGTACCTTCCTCTGGTCTGTCGGTACTAACTTCTTCCTTGTTAGTACTAACGTTTTGCTTGTCAGTACTAAGTGGATCTTCAGTACTAACTTCCTTTTCTGTACTTTCCTTCTCTTCTTGCATTACATATCTTGTCCTCCCCATATCTTGAGCATCCTTAGTCTCCAAGTTAGTCAATTGCATCATCATCAAGCTCATCAAAAGCTAGAACTTTATGGACTGAAGGTTCAGCTTTGGTGGATTTCCTCCCTTGTTTGGATACAGACTCCTTTTTCATCCACTGTTTCTTCAAGGATTTCTTTCCTGCCAATCTTTGCTTCATGGATACACTCTTCATCCAAGCTCTGTGGTGTGTGATAACAGGTTTGGCTTTCTTCTTAAGCTTCTTGATCTGTGCATTTAAGTGTTTAATTTCATTGGCTTGATCTGTAACCTGTGTACACAAGGAGATACAAAGATCATACACACTTTGGAGTGTCATGCCACCCTCATTCCCTGAAAGGGATCTATCACTGGATGACTGACCTCCATGATTCCCACCAGAACCCTCTGGAATGGAATCAGTAATATGAGAAGTAGGTGAAGGCTGTAAGAAGGGTTAGTCTGAGTCTCTTTGGCAGTACTTTGGTGAGAAGGAGAGGGGTAATGGGTTAGGTTCAGATGTCTTTCTGACCCTTCAACCATCTCCTCTGTTGGTTGAACCAACATTTAGGAACAGAGGTGTGACTTCCCTGAAAAATGTTTTTATACCTTTTGAACCATAAAAAGAGAAAATTTACTAGTTTAAAGCTTTAAAGGAAAATGTTCTCAGGGCTCAGGTAACATCTTGGATGTTTATCCAAAAAGACTGAAATAAATCTTGGATACATAACAAACTTTTTCTTTGCATCCAAGTGTCGCATCATACCATCAAAAATTAATTTAGAAAAATTATATTTCTGATTAGTGGTTAAACAAATTACTGCTGTGACAATATTAGTGGGAATTTGATCCCAAGAAGTGCTTTTAGAACTTATGCAGTGATTCATGGTATGAAAAAGAAATCTCCACTAAGGTAAAAACAGGGCTTTGTTAAATGTTAAGACAGTTAGGTCCCCCTCATACCCCATTAGCTGAATAGCATCAAATATAGCCTGATTTGGCAAAGAATCTATCCCTGCAACATCATTAAAAAGAAGATCACTTCTTATTGATGCCTTTGAGATAGACACAGGCTTGCTAGCTACTTTGGCAGTAATATACCTAACATTATTGATTAGTTTGGATTTAGCAGACATCCAAAACTGTTCAACAAATGGAGTAGAGACTACAAGACTTACAGTGAGAGCATAGTGAATGGAGCTTTGCGTAAAAAAGCTGATAGCATGATTCAAGAACAGCCATACTTGATGAATTGATAAGTGACAATGACTAAAAGATTAGGGTTTGATAGAAGAAAGCTATTAAGAGAGTTTACGTGGGTAAACTGTGCAATTGATATGGGTTTATATATATTGAACAAACCCAAAATCAAAGAAACCGTTTCAATTTACACTTTAGACCCTTGGCGGTATTTTCTCCAATGTCTTTATAGTGGTACTATCTGTGCCCAACGGTATTAACTTTGTACTGTCGGTACTAACTTTTGTCAAGCAAAAAAAAAAATGAACAAGTCTGGCAATAACAGTTCTTCAGTACCATTTATATCTCTTTCTAATGACTCTCTAAAACCCAAATAACTCCATGAAAATCATCACTATGGTCAAGATTCTTCTGCACACTGAACACTTCATACAAACTATACAACAAATCATATTGCCTCCCCTTAGCTAATGCAGCTTACCGATTGATCGTCCCAATAGTAACAACCAAGAACTGAAACCTGCTAACATCAAATGCCTTGGTTAGAAGATCAGCTACATTGTCATCAGTGTGTATTTTTAGCACCTGGATAAGTTTCTTCTCATAAGCATCCCTTATGAAGTGGTGCCTAATTGCAATATGCTTTGTTTTGGAGTGAAATACTGGATTCTTTACAATGCATATAGTACTTTCATTATCAATGTAGATCTTTGTGTTCATGAAATTGAACCCATAGTCTAACATTTGATTTTGAATCCACAAAACTTGCCCACAGCAATTTGCAGCAGCAACATATTCTGCCTCTGTAGTAGAAGTAGCCACAATTGTCTGCTTTTTGCATTGCCAAGAAATAAGTCTCCTGCCAAGAAATTGACAACCTCCTGTTGTGGATTTCCTGTCAAGATTTGCTCCAGCATAGTCACTATCTGAGTAGGCTTCCAGGTCAAATGAGGACACTCTAGGATACCAAAGGCCCAGTTTGGGTTTGCCTTTTAGATACCTAAAGATTCTCTTTACAGCATTTAGATGGGAGGTCTTTGGAGTGACCTGAAACCTAGAACAAGCACAGACTGCAAACATAATATCAGGCCTAGAAGCAGTCAAGTACATTAAAGAGCCAATCATGGATCTATAAAGGTGTACATCCACATCACTAGCTTCCTCATCCTTGACTAAAGGCTTCTGGGTCTCAATTGGTGTACTAGCAGTCTTTACACTGACAAAATCAAACTTCTTCAGGATTTCTGCAACATACTTATCCTGACTTATAAAGATACCATCTTCTTTCTGTTTGACTTGTAATCCAAGAAAGAAGGTGAGCTCTCCCATAGAACTCATCTGAAATCTACTCTTCATTAATGCCTCAAATTCATCACACCAAGATCTCTTTGTAGAACCAAAAATAATATCATCCACATAAACTTGTACTAACATGATATCATTTTTGTCCTTCTTAATGAAAAGAGTCTTGTCAATAGTTCCTCTTCTGTATCCATTCTTCAACAAGAAAGTAGATAAAGTAGCATACCAGGCTCTGGGAGCTTGGTGTAAACCATAGAGAGCTTTCACTACTTTGTAGACCTTCTTAGGATACTTAGGATCTATAAAACCTGGAGGTTGAGACACATAGACCTCCTCATCAATTTTGCCATACAGGAAGGCACTTTTCACATCCATCTGATAGACTATGAATCCCATGTAAGAAGCAAAGGCTAAAAAGATCCTAATGGCTTCAATCCTAGCCACAGGAGCAAAAACCTCATCATAATCTATCCCTTCCTCTTGCCTATGTCCTTGAGCAACCAACCTTGCCTTATTTCTAACCACAACACCTCTTTCATCCTTCTTATTTCTGTAAACCCATTTTGTTCCAATTGCCTTCTTCCCATAAGGCAAATCTACAAGAATCCAAACTTTCTGAATCTTGAATTGCAGCAGTTCTTCCTGCATAGCATCAACCCAACTTTTATCTTCAAGTGCTTCAGATATCTTCTTGGGTTCATTTTGAGACAAGAAACAAGCAAATAAACAATGTTGGAAGTCCTTATGATTATTTCTCCTTTGCTTTTGAATATAACTTACAAAAGCATGGGCTCCAGAACTTTTGGTCACTTTGCTCCTTGTTTGAACTGCTGATTTTGGATCTCCAAGAATTAGAGTCGAAGGATGAATAGAGTTAATCCTTGATGTGGGAATAGGACTGACATTCACAATAGTTTCTAAATTTGTGAAGTCAGCCACTGCACCCTCATCATAATAAGATGCATTGATAGAAATACCATCAGTGGGATTATTATAAATTTCCTCAAGAGCAGGTATTTCTGAATCATCTTGGTCAGTATTGGTTAGATCACTGAAGGATAGTCCACCATAAGGACTGGCAGTACTAACTGGTGTGCTAGCAGTATTAACTATGTTAGTACTGCTAGCTTTAGCAGCTCCTGCTTGAAGAAGCAAATCCTCAGTATCTTGGGCAAACTCCTTCCTGAGAGCTTCAGCTGCATCATTCGCATCCTGTTCTTGTTTTTTAAGTCTTTCAAGCTCATCCAAAAAGACTTGATCCTCTTTATCTACTGGCTTCTCATCTGTCTTTAAATCAGGATGTTTGTTAGGTTCTTCACATGCATTCATTGCTTCTGAGCTTTTGACTGTTGAAGTATAAGAAGACCATATTAGCAGTACAAAGTAGTCCTGAGCAGATTCAGCTTCTACTTCAGAATCACCTGCATCAATATTATCTTCTGTACCTACATTATGATTAGCTTCTTTTGGACCTGCATGTTTGTTAGCTTGATTCTCCGATCTCACAGGTTGATAATTCATTGAATCAGTTAAATAATCAAGATTAAACAGCCAAGTTGGTCCTTTCCCTGCAACATTTGGTTTATTTTCTAAAAAGGTTATGTGCATGTTTTCTTCAACTCTCTTGGTTTCTAAATTGTATACCCTAAAAGCCTTGCTTTGTAGAGAATACCCTACTAAAAACCCTTCATCTGATTTCCCATTAAACTTGTCCAGGTGGTCAATGGTATTCAAGATGGTGACATGGCACCCAAAAGGTCTTATATAGCTTATCATTGGTATTTTACCAGTTATAAGTTTATAAGGTGTCTTATTTTGAGGCTTGGTCACTAATACCCTATTAAGGATATAACAAGCAGTACTAACTGCTTCAGCCCAAAAAGTGTTAGGTAAAAATGAATCTGCTAGCATAGTCCTAGCCTCCCTCAATAAGGGTCATGTCTATTTTTTAGCAACTCTTTTTGTTGTGGAGTTCTTGCATTACTGTATTCCCTCTTTATTCCTTTTAACCCACAGAATTACAAAAATTAAAATACCCTGTTCTTAAATCCTCTGTACCATTATCACATCTAGTTGTTATTAACCTTTTGATTTAAATTGGTTCTCATATTTTTGTCTTATAAAGGTCCTTAAGATTCCTCTAGTTTCCAATCAGTTATTTTCTTAAGAAGAACACCCAAACTAAACCTGCTAAAATCATCAGTGATAACTAGGCAATAAGTCTTATGGTTTAAGCTCCATACAGATGTAGGTCCAAACAAATCCATATGAAGAAGCTGTAGGGAGTGACTAATAGAGCTCACTGATTTGGCCTTACAGGAGGCCTTGTGTTGCTTTCTGATAAGTGTAGAATACACATATCCGTTTATACCTAAAACAACCCAAATAAACCTAAAACATACCAAAAATAGCAAAAATATGCTTGTATTTGTGTTTTGTATGTGCAGGTACAGATATATCAGAAATCTCATGAAAACAGTCAAAAACAAGCAAGCACGGACACAAGAATCAGAAGAGTACAAAAAGAAGCCAAAAAAATCATAGCCAAAGCCTATTAAAGTCAAGCCTCAGTCAAATCCAGTCAAAGAAAAATCAATCATTGGTCAACAAAAGTCAACAAGAACCACAATATTCCATTTTAACCCTCAAAGTTTCACAAAAGTCCAAAAATGTTCCCTCCTCTAATTGGGCCCCACCCGGATCTCAAAAGCCCACTTAACTTAGCCCATTTCCTTTTATAACAACCTCAAGTGCCAGTTTTACAATTTTCGAAAGATTGTTTATAACTAGAAATGGAATAAACAAAGACAAGGGCTGAAGTTGCTATTTCCCAAAGTTCAAACGAGTTTTTACCCATTTCAGTTATAAAAAAAAGGCGGGTAAATCCCATTCACTGTTCATCATCTTCCCAAACATGCCCTTGGCTCAAAACAAAGGGGTTTTCAAAATTAGAGGGTACAAAGGACAATTCGGGTGACAAGGACTGACATGGCAGAGAATTACATCACCAAACCCTCCCATTGGCCAATCCCCATCAAAGAAGCTCACGTGGATTTTGAGGAAGCACAAGTGAAGGATAGATTTTACACTAAACTACTCACAAAAGAAACACAAGCTGTCATAATCAAAGAATGACAGCTTGGCAATCCTTGAGTGCACAATTTGATCAAACGGCCATAATAGAAGCTCAAATGATTGAAGAAATGATTGGTTGAGATTGAAAGATTGGAGAGCAAGGCAAGAGGGCTAGAATCTTCCCTAGCTGGCTATAAATAGAGCCTCACCTCACACACACACAGGAGGATCTAGTTTTTTTAGTAATTTAGTCTAGCTTAAATTTCGTATTTTTCTTAAATGTAATTTTCCTTAAAAATGTTTTGTAATCTCCTTTTCAAGTAATATAATCAGTAACTTTCATTAATGAAATTTAGCTTAAGTCCATTTGATAAGCTCTCTTTTTTCATTTTATTCAGAAAGCTCTCTCAATAAGCCAAATTGTATAAATAAGTTTTAAGCTCATTTTAAGCTCTTCAGTCTATAACTAAATAAGTTTATTTTTTAATTCAGTTTTATTCTTACCTAAACCTGAAATCAGTTTAAACTTAACAATGGACTTATTGGATTATGTATTTTTTTTTGGAGGGATCTTAACTTGGAAGAGATCCCAAAGGATCTAATACCCTAGCTTTATAATAAGCTAGGGAGCTTTTAGCTGCCTTAATTAGTCCTCTTCTTAGCTAGAGGAGTTTGTAAAGATTATCTCTTTCATTTCCTTTTATTCTAGCTTATTAAATAGTGATCTTATTGCTTTTATATTTAATCTGCTATTTGCTTATTACTCCTAATATGCTTATTAGTGCTTATTTGAGTTTTATTTAGCTAATTAGTCTCAATAGTTCATCTGTTTTTAACTTTCTTAGTTTGAATCATAAATTTACATATATTTGTCTTAAATCCTTTAGAAAAACCAAAAATATTTAGCATTAATAGTAGAACTTGGATTATTGCTTATCTAGTTGATTAATCATGATTGTTAAGTTAGTTTTAAGCTGTTTGATATCTGGTTATTAAGTTTGATGCATTAGATTAGTATTTCATAAGCTTTATTTGATCTGTCACTTCTTAAAGGGGTGTTTGGTTTATGTAAATTTGACCTCTAAAAGTCAAAATGACTTGTGCAATTTGATTGAGTCAGCTGAGTTTTCATTTAAAATTAGTAGTTTAAGAGTTTTTAAAAGTTAGTTTGCTAATTTTCAAAAGATATGGCTTATTATCTTTGTTTTTACACCAGGGCAGTTTTGACTTTCTTTTTACTTGTGAAATTTTGACCCAAAGACCTTTAGACTTGAATTTTACTTAAATTGTGTTTGTACACTCTAAGAGAGTGTGTCCAAGTGCAGGATTACCATTTAGGAATCCTGCACCATTGGTTTTGTGTTTGTGCAAAGTGCACCAGTACTAACCAAAAAGTTAGTACTGCTGTCACAGTTTGTACTGCCACTTTTAGCTTAGTTATTAGTTAAGTGAAAGTAGGATTTAGGTTTTTAAAATTCAAGTTAGAAGTAATTTAGATATAGCTTAATATAGTTCAGGTTTTAGTTTTCATTTTACTGCTTATTTTCTTAGCCTATTTAGCTGTTAAAGAGATCTCTAAGTTAGTTAGTACTGCTGATATTCAAATCCAAATTTAAGCCAGCAATTGTAGGATTTAATAGCTTGTCTTTTAGCATCTTATAGTTTAGTTATAGCTTAATATAGATTAGGACTTAAATCTCATTTTCTAGCTTATTTATCTAGCTTAACTTAGCTGTCAAAATCTTAAAAATACTTAAAAAACCAAAAACAGTAGGATAATAATTTAGCTTATTAAATTTTAAATCTTAGCTTAAGATGGTAGAAGATATAGCTTAAATAGATAGATAATAATCAGTTTCATAAGTTTTCAGTAGCTCAAAGTCTAGATTTTCTATTTGAGTATTTAAGCCTTAAATTAAGATTATTTGCTTATTGCTTTTGTTTTCTGAGTTTGCCTAGTTCATGATTAATTTTAGTAGCTTTAAAAGGGTTTCCTAGCTCTATTTTCTTTTCTTTAATTAGCTTAAGCTGTCATAAGCTAATCAGAACTTCTTCCTTTTCATTTTGAATTAATGTTTGAGTCTTTATAGCTTTAATTTTCCTAAAACCAAGAGTTAAACCCCACTTTCTGATGTCAGTTCAAAAATAAGCTCATATTGAGCTTATTTGTTATTTTCAGCCCAAGTAGCTTTTATTAATTTTATTCCTACTAGCTTCCTTTACAACTTTGCTCTATTAAGTTTTCAGTGATAAGCACTTTTAGAATTTGAGCTTATAATTGGACTTAGTTTGTTGTCGGGATAAGTCCTCAGGGACCATTCCTGTAATTTTTCTGTTTTAGTTGTTTTTCAGTTAATCCTTGCCCGTTAAATGTTTTAGCCCCGTTACCCTTAAGTATTTTATCACAGTATAGGTCCCTAAGTTAGTTTTTAATTAGTTTTATTTAGTTTTAATTAATAATTAGGGTTAGTTTTAATTAGTTAAATTAAACATTTATAAAAAGATAAAAATTAGGGCTTTTATTTCTGTGCATTTTCTTTAATTAGTGTAATTTTTATAAAAAAATTTAGGACTTTTCTTTTAAGAGATTTATTATTTTATAGTTTTTAATTAGTTCAAATTTTAGAAAAATTATATCTTTTAATTAAAACCAAAACAAAAAGTTTTTCTTCTCAAAATTTTCTTTTGTCCTATCTTAGGTTTATAATATTAGTTTACGTATTTAGGGATTTAAAATGAGCTTTACTTGGCTTATTGTAAAATTTTTTAATTGTTTTTCTTATTTGATAATTTTTTTTTATTTGTTCATTTTAATTGTAGCGTTAGATAACAATCTTCCACATGCTCCATTCAAATCAGAATCCGACTTAAACGAGGTTTTTTCAATTTCCCTAGTCAGATAGGTGAAACGACCCGGGTGATCAGACTTACCCAGGGGGGGTTTTAATTATACGTATTTTATATTATATTATATATATTTTTGAGAGTGAATTCTATCAAGGGTAACTTGGTAATTTTCTTAATTGCTCTTTGAAGTATTTTAATTTATATATATTTTTCGTGTAAGTATGACTTTCCTTTTTGACAAGCAACACAAGTGTGATCATTTTGAAAAATCTTTGAAGGTAAACCTCTTACAAGGTTTCCCTATCCCAAGTTTGTTTAAGTTTTTTTAAATTACATGACCCAACCCCTATGCCATTGTCAGATTCATCAATTGTGGCCTTTGCAATTAAACAATCTAAACCTCCTGAAGGAACAATGTTCTCTAAATTGAAACTGTACATATTGTTGTGTGTAGGGATACTAAGTAATACTTGATTGTCATCAGGTAACTTAAATTCAGGAGACAAAACAAGACATTCAGAGTCAGTGTAAAATGAACATGTTCCTTCTGTCCAATATTTTTGACACAGAAAAGAGATTGAAATGTTGAAAACATATCACAAAGCACACAATCGCTAAAAATCTAACTTTTCTTTTTTTTAATTTTACCTTTACCAGTTATGTACCCTTTACGCTCCTCCAAAAGCAACAGGCCACCATTAAAAGTATTGAATATTGCAGCAAGGTAGGCCTTGTTTCCAGTCATGTGCCTGGAACATCCACTATCAACAATCCCTTTGTGCTTTAAAGCTTTGTGTGGATAATCCTGCACATCAAATACAATAGATTAGATTCTCTTAGAGACCCAAGCCTGTTTAGGCTTGAGTCTGCCTAGTGGAACTTTGAAAGTTAAACTATTTCTAAGACTTGATCCACTATTGTATTTGGAGATATTTTGCCAGTAATGTCCTTTTTGTCTCCAATTACAACATGTTGAGGACTTAACAGCAGTTTCCCTTTTTCCCCCAACAGTACTAACTGCATTTACCTCAACAGTATTAACCTTTTGATATGAAAATTTTGTTCTAAGTGCTATTGTGTTTTTAAAAGGCCTTGAAAATGGTGAATAAGTTTTATGAAAAACCGTTTTTGGTCTAACTTTATTCACAATAGGCTTAACAGTATTAACTTTCATAGCTCAATTATTGGTACAGCCTGTCTGTTAAAATTATGTCTAGCAGTACTAACTTGGTTAGTACTACTAGCTCTAGCAGTATTAACTGGAATTCTTCCAGTTCTAGTTAGTACTGCTTTAGGAACAAATTGGTTTTTATGATTCACTCTTTGCACATTGTTCCAAATTCGTCTAATCCCCCTTTGACTGGACTTCATCCTCACGCTATTGTTTAATTCAGCTTGTTTAGCCATCCTCTCTTCATGGAAATCACAATCTCTAATTAGATAACTAAGACTTCCACATACAAAACATGCTCTTGCAGTAAATCCATATCCAACCCCTTTCTTGTTAACTGTAGGATTTTACTATGTTGTGAATTGATTCTTAACAGTTTCCCTAGGAAGTTTGTTACTTTGCTTATTATACTAGCAAAACTATGTTGTTCCTGTTCCTTTTGTTAGGTTGAGACACATGTTCATCTTCACTATCTGATTCATACTCCTCAATGATAGGAGCATCAGACCTAACCTTAGATTGATTTATTACTTTGGGTTCGCTTACTATTGGTTCAGGTAAAGATTCATGTGTTTCAACACTATAATCTGATTCACAAGTATCAAAGTCACTGGTTTGGGTTTCAGATTCACTAGGTTGAGTCTGATTTGGACCATATGTAAATTGAGAGTAATCTATTTCTACATTAGGTCCAGATGGCATGTAATTCCCTGTCATGGGTGGGGGTAACCACAGCATTCCTCCCTGCTGTAACCAACCTTTTGTAAAACTACAATATTCAGAACTCAAAATGCATCATATCTGTGATCCCCATACCAAGCCCAAATTTATCATTAGCCACTCATTTGGGTATGAAGCATTTATCCAATATTTTTTAGAAGAGTTTGTGGCCATTTTTCCTAATTTAGCTTTTAAATCTTCTTTTTCTTTTTGAGCTTCTGCCAACAGTTTCTTATGGTATGTTAGGACATCAGTTTTATCATCTAAGTCTATTTTCATAAACCTTATCTTTTCTTCATACCAAAGTTGACCTTGTTGATGAGCAACTAATTATGCTTCAACTTTCTTTAGACCTTGAGTATATGCCTTTATTTCTATGCTTGCATCACTAAGTTGTTCTCTCTGTGCATCATACAGTTTTTTAAGTTTAGCATAAGACTCTTTACACTCATTTGAACAGGAAGTTACCTCTGTGTCTGAGCCTGAGCTGTTGCAAGCCATCAAAGCATAATCTTCTTCTTCTTCTGAGTGACTGGTCCAATCTACACCTTCTCCATCAATGGTCACCAATGCTTTAGAGTCTTCCTGCTTACCAGATCTTCTCCCATCCTTATTGCCAGAGTTCCAAGCATCTCTCCTCCTACTATCTTGATTTCCCTTGGTTCTACACTCTCTAGCAAAATGGCCTGTCTTGTGGCAATTGTAGCACTCGACTTTGGTTTTATCAAAACCAACTGGTTCCTTTGCATCAAATTGTAGCTTTCTACCAGTCTTTTTGTAGAACTTTTTCATTCTCATCGAAATCATGGCCACCTGCCATTTCAAGTCCATTTCTTCTAAGTCAAATTCATCAAGCTGTTCCAAGTCCTCATGATCCAATTGAGGGCAACTGGATTGATTTGCAAGTAAGGAGTATGATGAAGTTTGTTCATACTGTGAGTTTTGACCAGAAGGTATTGAAACCACTATAAGCCGTTACCAAACATCACTATACATGCGATGTTTCTCAGAGACAATGCCAACATTTGCGTGCTAGAGATGATGCAGAGGCCTTTTAACATCAATTCTCCAAAAGACTCATAGATAGAATACAGATCATCAAAGCCTGAGACTGTCCACTCCTGGTTTGGTCCTCATAATTAAGGAAACTTGTGACCAGGCAGAAGGTAGAGATCTTAGGAATTTTTGATTTGCATCCTCAGTGGATACACCTGCTCCATGAATCTCTAATTGACTCAGAAGACTTTGGAACCTGTCATAGCCTTTGTGAAGCCCTTCTGAGTTGGATACAGAGAATCCTTCAAACTGTTGCTTCAAGATATACTTCTGCATCTTCTTGGATTCGTCATTTCCACCAAATCTAGATTTGATGGCATCCCACATCTCTTTTGCATCAGTCATCTTATGAAATTTAGCAAGATGATCTTCTGGTAGAGCCATAAGCAAAGTGGTCCTTGCTTTTCTCTCTCTTTCTCTGGCTACAATTTCTTCTGCAGTTCTGGGAGGCAAAACCTTAATTTGTCCTTGTGTATCTGTAGTGATTGATACAGGACCATTCCCATTTTGTATAACCTCCCAGATTGGATAGTCTGTATGGGCCAAATAATGTTCCATTTTCATGGCCCATATATCATATTCTCCTTTTTTGAGAATAGGCAGTTTGATGGTTGATACTGTATGAGGAGTTTGTTGTGTTGGTGTTTGTGATGATGATGGTGGAGGTGGTGGTGGTGGTGGAATTTCATCTTGTGATCCAGACATGTTTAGTTTTGTAGGATGGAGATGTATAACTGGATTTGTTTGTTCTTCTTACTCAGAGTTTCTCACAGGCTCTGATACCACTTGTGAGTCCCAAACTGAATAGATCTCTGCAGCCTATTAAGGATGATAGCCAAGATGTATAAATACAGTTTGACTATATAGAAACACTGACTATGAATACTATGTGTTAATGCGGAATCTTAACACAAGTACTAAGAAGAACAATGAAAAACTAAATAATAATTTCTATTAATCTGCTTTGAATGATTACAGATTACTAACTAAAAGATATGATATGTATGAGATGTATTGAGCTCGTATCTCTAACTATGCCAAGAGGGATCCTTTTATAGACCAAGGATAAACCCTAACAGGCTTACAAAACGCGTAAAAGATAATACATATCTTTTCCTAAAATATCTCATACATATCTCTTAAACGGTACTAACTAATTTCTACTATCGGTACTAACTAACTGATCAGTACTTAACATTTTGTACTGTCAGTACTAACTATAACTATCAGTACTAACTATTAATACTGTCGGTACTAAGTTAGGAAAACATAATTCCCAACAGTGTTGATCCTAAACTTCCTCAAAGATCTACAAAGTCAAATCAAGAATCATATTTTTGGGAGATTGTTAGCCTTATGATCATATAATTCAAACAAGAATGCAATAAGTATGAGTATGTAGCTCAAGAGCTCAAGATGATCAAGAAAGTCAAATCAAGATGATTCAAGTCAAAGAGATGATGCAAGATGAAAGATATCAACAACTCAAAGTCAAAAGATGAAGGCTCAAGATCATAATCACATAAACGACACTGAAAGAATGTTATCGGTCGTCTTATGCATGAATGAACAGAGCCATTACAAACAAGAAAAGACAAGGACAAGACCAAAGAAGGCAAAGCTCAAACGTCATATCTTCAAAATAGGGGAAGATAAAGTCAAATCAAGATAATCTCCATCAAGAACATCAATGTTAGGGAGATCAAAGAAGACTTCAACATTGGAGGAGATTGTTAGCCTTAATTATATTAAGTCAAACAAGAATGTTATCGGTCTTATTAAGTTAAAGGAAGTCTTGTAATGTAATAGCCTAGTCAGGATTAACGGGCTTGGACTTTAAGCAAATATTATCCGTGTTTCGGGTTTAAAGTCCCAGATAAGCCAGGCCCGACCCAAGTTAGAAAGCCCATATGCCATTAAGAAGGCTTAGTGTATAAATAGGACCCTCTCCACACATAGAGAGGGTGTTGGTTACCATTTCTTACATTTGTATGTGTGTGTAATCATCCACCACTCCTCTCTTTCTCTCTAATCTAATATTCCATCTTTTTTTCTCTCTCTACTTTTCTTCTTATTTTCATGCTTATCATGAGTATAGGTTAGCTTATTGTTGTGTTTAGATATTTTATACTTGGGATGACACCCTTGTAACTCCCCTTGATAATCTTTTTCATAATCAACAACTGATGAAGGATGTGTGACATAGTATGGTTGTGGTGAATGTGAATAAGAAGTATTTGCATGAGACTATGATGAAACCTACTAATCCTTCGTTACGAAAGTTATATTTTAGAGTTTTAAGATACAAAAACTCATCAAATCATAAATCTAACATTTAGCGTTCTACGAAACCTACTAATCCTTCGATACGAAAGCTTCTTGATCGAAAATTGAAATGGTTAAGCTCAATTTGATCCATGAAACACACACTAGATCTCTCCCGGCGATAGATACCACTTGTTATATGTCATGTTTGCATAGTATATATCATACAAAATTTATAGAATGAAAGGAGATGAGCTAGAGAGTATTTTTAATCATTTTCAAAGTTTTCATTAAAAGGAAAAATAGAAATGGGAGGGAGGGAGAAATGAAGTTACAAAATGTAAAGACTTGTATAAATAGCCCTCCTAGATGGGTATTTATACTTATTGTTGTTCCTACTCTATTTTCCTAACTCTAGTCAAACCTTGGTCAACTTTACTTAACTTTGACTAAGTTAGAATTGATTACATTATAATTACTAATAAAACTATAAACAAAACAAAACTATGCAAAGACCAATTCGTTTAAGAATAAACACTTTTCTTGAACCTAACAAAAGGTAACCACTTGACTCTCATCAAAGGAAACCAATTTGATGGTAGAATTAAAACCGATCCTCACAAACACATTCATGAATTTCTCGATGTATGTGATATGTTCAAATATGGAGAAACCAAGAATGAAGCCGTCTGCCTAATGACGTTTCCCCTATCACTTATGGGTGAAGCAAAAACTTGGTCGTATGAACTCAACGAAGGAACCATTGAATCCTGGGATGAACTTCGAACCGCCTTTATAAGCCGATTCTTTCCCCCAGCTCTATTCAATTGACTCCTCGGAGAAATCCGAGCATTTTCTCAACATGAAACTCTAACCGATGCTTGGCTTCGTATTGAAAGAAATGCTCAAAAATTGCCACGGATACAATTTAACCAAAGGAAATACTATCAAAATGTTTTATCACGGCCTTAACGAAACAACCCAAGAAGCTTTAAACGCCACAACTGGCGGTATCTTCCTTTACAAAACACCAAATCAAGCCTATTAACTTCTCGAAGACAAAGTCTTACTTAAACTTGATTGGGCTAAAAACCAAAAACCTCTGTTAAGAAAACTGTAGATTTCACCGATGAAGGAAGCAGTAACTCTGATACTAACAAAATTATGGCAAGAATGGATGCCATGACCATGAAAATGGACGCTCGGTACAAAGAAATTCAATCTCGTGCCAAATGCAATCACTGTGAAGGTAATCACTCAACCACGGATTGTAACGATGATGACACACCTATGTCTCGCGAAGAAGAAGCAAAATTTATGTAAACCTTCCGACGTACACGTTTTTACAATGATTATCGCGATTGTGACTCGAATCGTGATAATTGACATTCAAGCGGAAGAAATGATTACAGTCGAGACTATTACCGACCCAACACTGATGATGAATACGACATCCAAAAACATTTAAGCGATTTCATGAAATCTCAACAATCAACAAACGCTTTTTTTTAAAGAAACGGTCATGGAACTTAAAACCAAACTAGAAACAACCACCAAAATCCATCAAGCCTCTATCCAAAATTTAGAAGCAAAATTTAACAGACTTACTGACAAGCAATCTGCTCGACCTTCTGGATCTCTTCCAAGTAACACTCAACCAAACCCTCGAGGTAACCCATCTAAACCATACCAACCGCCGCAAGCTCGAAATGAGCACGTAAATGCCGTATTTACACGAAGTGGTAAATCCTACGACCCACCCACCAACCCAAATGATCTTCAAAATGACTCCCATAATCCTATTATATAACAACCCATAATTTTCATCAATGTAATTATCCATCTATTAATTTAGATGCAATTTTTCCTCAGTTTAATTTCCATCTATTAAATTAGATGCAACCATTTTCATAGAATATTTTCACTTTATTCCATCCATAATGTAACGTAACTTACATAATCAAAAGTAAGCGAGCTCACGCAACCTACCAATGCCAATTTCATCAACATTTATATCTAGTAAACGTTATAATATGTCAAGCAATATGTTTAAATCACCATTTTACCATACGTTATCTATTTAACGTACTTTCCATAACGTTATATCAAAACGGATTTTAAACGTTAAACGTTTATATCAAAACCCTAACTTTATGTAATGTTTACATACAAAACATATGTACAAGCTTTTAAGGAATGTGTACAAGGTTACAATGCATAACTTTTAAATAACTTCTCCCTCCTAAATCAATATACAACTCATTTAAGCCCAAAGTATAATTCGATAAAGCATAGAATTCAAATAAGCTTATTTCCCTCCAGTTTTCTTAAGGCATTTCGTACCATATTTTAGGCATGATTTACAACTTCCCTAAGTACCATATTTAAACATTATTTCCCTCCATTTCAGCCCCTACTCATCCTAAAAACCCTAACCCTAACCTGAAAACCCTAATGAGCCCGTCACCCCCTAACTAGCTCGAACCAAGTTTAAACCAAGCAAGCACCTTTCTTCATGACACACCACCTTGATTACTACCTTGTTAAGCACCTCCATCACCACCTTGTCACCACCCTAGCACCCTAGCACCTTTGCCACACCCTTGCTCACCAAGTAAAACCTCCTTGTCACCACCCTTAATAACCGAACCCCTCACACCCTCCTTATACCTCTCTAAGCTATTTTCTTAGCTTCCCTTAGTCATCTAGCCAACCCTTGGCCACCACTCCATACAACTTGGTCCCCACTCCATGTAAACTTGGCCACTACTCCTCTCTTGGCCCTATATATACACTAACACATACATACTTCCTGAAATGCACCATCTAAACTCAAAACTACTCTAAAATCATGATCTAACCAAGCCATAAAAGAGAAGAAAGGAAAGTATAAGCTATTTAAAAGCCAAGGTTAAGAAGAAAGAAGCTCTTGATTCATCTCATAAAGTCTTCGGGTTATAAATTGCTCATTTCAACCCATTACATTAATTCATGTACTAGTAAGCCTTTTTCACTCGTTCAATAAGCTCTTGTATTGTTTTAAATTATATATTAGCTCCTATACATCCTTATGATCTCATGAAATCAGCCCTTAAACCCTAAAACTTACTCATTTGGTTTTCCTAAACCAAACGCACTCTAAAAGCCCTAAAAAGCTATTTTCATAAACATAATAAGCTATAAGCAATAAGCTGATTTAATAAGCTATTCTAATAAGCTAATCTATCATTTTTATAAGCTTAAAAACTAATCCTAAAAGCCCTAACCCATCGGGTTATTGTTTCTAAACCAAACGTGTCCATTTTGGATTTTTAAGCTCATAAGCTCTTTTCATAAGCTACAAGCTCATAAATTTACTTATTTTAGCTTATAGTAATAAGCTATAAGCTGCAAAACTATGTTAGATTTGAAAAATACAAAGTATATGGTATTTGGACTAAAAACACAAAACATTTCATGCATAGGGGTATATATTTTAACTTTTGAAATTATTAACCTTTCGGGCCAAAAATGTTATTACTCTAAAGTTAAAACCACAAGGGCTTATTTTGCCAACTTTCAAATTTAAGGAGTTAAATATTTAAAGATTTAAAATAAAGGGTTAAATTTGTAAATCAATATATACCAAGGGTATATATTGTAATTTCCATATTCTCAAGGGTATACAATGTAATATATACCAAGGGTCAAATAATTGTAATTATATATTCCTAAGGGGATAAAATGTAATATTTATTATAATTAATTATAAATAATATATTGAAAATATATAAGACTCGATTTATATTAAATGGCCCGACACATTTGTCATTATCATTTTCGACGATCGTAACAGTATAAAATAAATGTTAGATATTAACATAATTTATCATCTAACTAGCTTTATGGAAGAAACATAAAATGATAAAATCTAATATTTAACTATAAACGTAATCATTTTACTACTAGGGAAGTTTTCAATGTGAGGGAGTTTTCCATTTTGGGTAGGACTTTTTTAATACGAGTGCTGGATTTACGATTTAAAGTGTCCTAGCTCCTCACACGTTTAACAACATGACCTCTGATTAATGATAGCCTAACATGAAGACGATGTTTTCACAAGATAATAAACCACATGAGTTATTATTGATTGCAAACTTTATGAAATAAAGTTTTTTTTTTGAAACAATCAAACTAAAAAGGAACCTGACATATTAACCCCAGGTTGCGTGACGAGGCTTGTTTACATTCCATTTGAATTAAATTTTCAAATCAATCTGAACTATACCTTATCAAGGTGAGATCATAGTCCCACCTTTACATGTATTCTAAATCCCCGTGAGGAGATACATGCTAAAAACCATGAATACAGTTTTTATATTCAACTGAAAGTTATCCCTGATATATTTATTGTCAAGAGTACCTGATCCAATTGCCATAAGGCCCCACAATCATGAACCGTTAATTACTGGAAACCAAAATGAAACGTACTGGTTGTAGTAAACACGAATGCCGTGAATAGATTCTATATGGGACTGTGAAGCTTCCCCTGTCCAGTCCTGTACCTACATGGACCATCGGACGCATTTCCTTTGAGGGAACTCTGGTTTTTGGCAAAGCATCGCTTGGGGCAAAAACTTAGTGAATATACATTAACTACGCTTCGGTGAGTGCATATAATTATAATATTGTTACACCAAGATACTTATTCATTGCAATTATTTACTTATTACATTGACTTTTATTCACTATAATACATTTCAAACACTGTGATTTTCACTCAACCGTTTGTGTTTGACACCTTTTAAAAGCATTTTAACTCAGGTAATTGAAGCAAATTGATGGCACTGAAGTGCAATTGGACTTGAGGACTTCCAAATATGTTATCATTCAACTTTTATGTTTTCAATGTACTTTGGGACCTCTTTAGTAAAACTCTGATATTGAATGATAACTAATTTTTCCAAAACGTCTCTTTGAGTGCGTTTGTCCTATTGATTATAGATTGTTGACTTCATGAAGTAATACCCACCCAATTTTAGCTCCGCTGCTATATGTCAAATAAGGGGTTTGTTACATGTTAATTTAGATAACGATGATGAGGATGAGAAATCAGCTACCTTAATCTAACCTCAAACTCCCATAACCAAATCAAAAGAAACATCTACTCCGAAACTATATAAAACCAAAAATCCATACACACAAAACGCCTTCGAAAAGAGAAAAAGGAAGCAAAAAACGGAAAATTTTCTTCATAGGATTATGGGATTTAAGTCGTTTTGAATCACAACGTACAACTTGTCGATGTATTTTGCCGGAATGCCGACATTATGGAAAATTTTATCAAAGAAACACACCGTTAGCAACAAGCACAACTTTTGAAAAAATTTCAACAGCTTTCCTGAGCGATGAAATTTCAGCTATTCATCCAAAACAAAGTTTCCCATTCCACCCACCCAAACTCGGAGCACCCCGGAAGTTTCCTTTATTCCTTTGTACCTTTTATTTGGGCAAAACCTTCTCTTGCAATGCCTTGGCCGATTTTGGCGCTAGTATTAATCTTATGCCATATTCTTTATATGCAAAACTATCTCTTAAAACTCTCAAACTAACAAAAATGAGCGTAAGATTAGTAGATCGATCATTCCAATACCCTATTGGAATAGCTAAAAATATGCTCGTCGAAGTTGGTAAATTCACTTTTCCGATGGATTTTGTTATTCTCAAAATGGAAGAAGATAGTAATGTTCCTCTTATCTTAGGAAGACCTTTCCTACACACTGCAGACGCAGTAATTCGAGTTAAGCAAAAACAACTCAATCTTGGAGTTAGCAACGGAACTGAATACTTTCTCACTCTGATATCTTCTTGCTCAAGAAACTACTTCTATACTTAACTGAGGATACATGTTTCAGCATTGATGTCATTGATGAAATCTTAGAAGAAGATTTCGATGCTCTTCTCGATGAAGGAAGTAAAATCCTTTACTCCATCGAGGGAACTCCTCTCGAAAACAAAATCTTTGCTGAATTTTATAAATTCATTGCTATAAATTTCAAAGAAATTACTAAATCAGATGTCGATAAAGAAGAAATACCCTTCAAAAAATCACCTTTGATACTGATTATAAAATCAAGAAAACTCTTGATGAACCTCCTGCGGATCATGAATATAAAATCGCTTCCTCCTTCCCCTGATTACCAAGAATACGCATTCTAAAAATCTTAGATTTAAAAGAAAATAAGAAAAGCGGATCCCTATGTCCTTCCAAAGACACAAGCAAATGCTTTTGCTTTGGAAGACCAACAAACATCCTGGTAAATGTTTCATCTTTCTGAAACATAAAATTCAACGTTGCTAAAGACAAAAAAACCATGTTTCGAAAAACGAAGATGGAGTGGGGAAGATTGAAGATCCGCAGGGAGAGAGGCGGGTGGCGGGGGAAGGACGGAGGTGTATAGGAGAGTAGCGACGAGGCGAAGGAAGGAGTTAGTGGATTAAGCATCGGGCTGATACTGGGTATTATATAGTGGTATGCGATGTCGTGGGCTTGAGGTAGGGGGGGAGGCGCGACTATGTGTTGGTATTCTGAAGGGGCGCGTTCGTGGAGTAGTCCTACTGTGTTTGTACAGGGGGGGATCGGGGCACTGGTGATGGGTAAAGTACGTGCGTGGTATGTGATTTCAGTTTAGGCATCGATTTCGATCTGAATATAAAGACTACTATGTCCTAGGAGAAGAGGAACCTGGTGCGGGGTTTATATATATCTAGATTTTTTTATACTTTGACTAACGAAGCTCTTCACATTAGAAGTGCAATTAGACGAATATGATTATCACTTATTGTACGCACTCTTAGTATGTGAGTACATAAGGATCTCACAATGGCTGTTTGAGGACAAAGACTCTCAGAAATAATAATTTATGTTTTCCTAATGGTGTTTCGGATATTCCAAATACCGATCGATCCGAATATCAAGAAAAAACAACTTTCACATGCGCCATTCGAAACATACCTTACAGGCGTATGCCTGTTGTTTATTAATGCACCTGCTACGTTCCAAAGGTGCAATTTGGCAATCTTTCATGAACATGATCAAAGAAACTAGAAGAAGTATTCATGAGACGGCTTCTTCGTCTTTTGAAAACTCCTTTCATAACTGCTGATTCAATCTCGATAAAATTGCTTCAACGTTGTAATGATTTGCAAATCGTGTTCCTTAATTAGGAAGAAAAGTCACTCATGGTTAAAGAAGGAATCATTTCTTTTCTTGGACACAAAGTTTTTGAGCAGGCCTTTGAAGTTAACAAAGCTAAAATGCGACCGTAATTCTCTAACTATCACACCCACTAATGTTTAAAGGCATTTAGAAGTTAATTGGACATACCTGGTTTCTAGCCAAGGTTTTTTCATTCAAAATACTTTTCAAAATAGCCCGTCCTTTAACCAAATTTCTTGAAAAAGTATTACTCCATTCAAATTGAATGACGTAATGTTCACAAAGACATTCAATTTCATTAAAAGAAAAACTCACATGAACTCATGTAATCATGAGTCTAAATTAGAATCTCCCATTTGAGCTAATATGTGATGCAAGCGAATTCTTAGTTGGAGTAGTCTTAGGACAAAAAGATGGAAAACACTTTCACCCTATCTATTTTGCAAGCAAACTCTCAATGCATCTCAGTAAAATTATACGATAGAAAAAGAACTTATGGTTGTAGTCTTTGTGCAATATCGATAAATTTAGTACCAAGAACATATATTACTTAAAATTATTGTCTATACTGATCACTCAGCTTTATAATACCTCCTTAAAAAGCAAGATGCTAAGCCATGTGTCGTATGTTGGATATTGCTATTGCAAGAATTGAATATCGAAATAAAAGACAAAAAAGGTAAAGAAAATATTGCCTCCGACCACTTTTCTCGAATTAAAAATGATAAGATAAGTGATAATGACAATGAAATCGACGATAACTTTCTTGGCGAAACTCTTATGGAAATTAGCACCAGAGACATACCATGGTTCGCAGACTTTGCAAACTATTTGGTAGCTGATATTATACCTAAGGGAATGACATACCAACAGAAAAATAAATTCTCCTCTGACCTTAAAAACTACTTTTGGGAAGAACCTTATTTTCAAGTATGTTCAGACGTATATAGAATTAGACGTTGTACGTTGTGTCTCAGGACCAGAAACTCATACCATATTAGATCAATGTCACCACAGACCTACCGGTGGACATTATGGATCCACTACCATAGCTAAAAAAGTCCTAAACTCAGGATTTTATTGGCCAACAATCATCAAAGAAGCTCATACTCTGGATCGCCTTTGTGAAGCATGTCAAAAAACTAAAAACATATCCAAAAGAGATGAAATGCCACTAAATAGCATCTAAGTATGCGAAGTTTTGACATCTGGGGTATAGACTTTATGGGACCATTTCTGAAATCATACAAATTCAAGTATATCTTAGTCGTTGTCGAGTATGTATCTAAATGGGTCGAAGCTCAAGCTTTAACAACTAACGATGCCAGAGTTTTTATTTCAGAATGCCCAAAGCTCTCATAAGCGATCGAGGAACTCACTTCTGTAATAAAATAATGGAAAAAACTATGAAAAGATACAGAGTTACTCACCGTTTCTCTACATCCTATCATCCTTAAACGAGCGGACAAGTTGAAAATACAAACAGAGCCCTTAAAAGAATCCTTGAAAAAATAGTAAAAGACAATCTAGCTGTTTGGTCAAGAAAACTCAATGATGCTCTGTAGGCCTTTAGAACCGCTTACAAAACACCAACCAGAACCACACCATATAAACTTCTATACAGGAAAAACTGCCACTTTCTGTTTAAAATATAACATCGTGCATACTGGGCACTTAAAAACTGCAATCCTGATCTCATCGCGGCTGGTGAGAAAAGAATGTTTCAATTACATGAATTAGACGAACTCTGCCATCAGGTATACAAAAACTCTCGTCTATATAAAGCAAGAACCAAAGTCTGGCACGACAGAAAATTAAAAATGAGAAAAGAATTCAAAAACGGAAACAAAGTGTTGCTATTCAACTCAAAATATAAATTCAAACAGCCAAAACAAAGATCTCACTGGCTTGGACCATAAACAACAATAAGCATCCGGATATGTGGAACTATATGGTAAAGATGGCAAAACATTTATTGTTAACGGCCATAGACTTAAGCTTTATCATGAAGAAGATGATTACAATGACCGAAGGGAAGAACTCGCACCCTTCTTTCCTACAGAATGAACAGCCAAAGCATGAGTCTAGCTAACGACTCTGAAAAATTATGCGCTTCTTGGAAGGCAACCCGTGCTTTATCTTATTCCACTCAAGTAAGGAGGAGGCCCTTATATATATATAAAAAACACTAAAAATATTTTCTTTTTTTGTGTTTATTTGTTTATAATTTTCAGGTATCAAAGACAAAGTAAAGAACAACAAGGGAAGAAAAACAATGATGCTCGCTCAGGGATAGCTCTCTCGCAGCTACATTCACTTATGCCCCAAGAAGTACCGTTTTCTCTTAATTTTCCCTATTTTTATATTTATCAGTTCTCACATTGAGGGCAATGTTCAACTTAAGTGTGGAGGGAGAGTCAAATAGGAAAAATTAATTTATCAATGTTTTCCCTGCAATCTGACCACATTTTAACTTATATTTTATAAAAAATAATATATAGTTTTTCTTCCAAAATAAAAAATGTATAACACTTAGTAAGGCAAATCCCACTTGGATTGACATCATAACTAGCATAAAATTAGTCCACCAAATTGTGAGGTATATTCTAGCCTTTGATGCATATCTTTTGCATATTTTATGTGAGTGTTGGTAATTTAGTAGCTCTAGAACTTATTCTTGATTATCATTTACAAGACCGCAGTGAGGTTAATTTATAGACAAATTCATATGATAAGAGGTAAAATAAATCCTCATGTAATCCCGCTATCTGTAGCACTCACTTTTAGTGCTAAAATCTCCCAAGTATACTACACTCAATATGCTCAATATGTTTAAGTTTTGTGCTAGCCTTAGTTATCATATTGTTATCGTTTAGAATTAAAAAAGTTATATAAAGTTGTTATAAGGCTTTGGTTTGGCACATGATATTATTATAAATCCCGTACTCACCCACATCATATTTTACATTTTTCCTCTTTGAGATTTTGTCTAGGTGCTCATGCCGCAACGGTCATGTTTATATGTCTTGTACAAGCATATGATAGCTATCTAAATTATGTTTGCGCAGATTGAGTGATCTCACAAATACAAACCCTATATGAGTGACTTGTGTGAATAAATAAATATATCCCTTTTATGAGGTGCTTTGTTATATGTCTATGCCTGAAACGTTTATTAAACCAAATAAACACTTGTAAAATAAAAAAATTAATCTTCTCCACGTCACGATAAATGATTCTTGTTTTCTTGCTTTGATTGCTTGAGGGCAAGCAATAGCTAAATATGGAGGGATTTGATAACGCCTTATTTATACATGTTTAGGCGGCGTTATTGTATATATTATTATCATTTCTCGTAAACTTTTGATACTTACTAGCATGAAATATGTGCAGGTTCACTTGAAGATGAATTCGATCATAAATGTACAAGATACAAGTGTTTACGTCTTATGGAAGTCAAGTTAGAAGATACTAAAGAATAAAGTCCAAAACGAAGCCCAAGTACGGCGCACTTCTCCTCAAGTACGTCGCACTTCAGCACGAAATAAATGAAATTAGTAAATACAAGAAGTGCGCCGGTTTTCCCTAGATGTGCGTCGCACTTATCCCAAGCATTAATGGAATTTAACCGACTTAGGCAGAAGTACGCCGCACTTATATATTTGTGCGCCGCACTTCTAGCCTCGTCCAGCCTATAAATAGAGATGAACTTCATCCCATTTCACACACACTTCTAACAAATCATCTCAAATAATTCTCTATCCTTCCTTGGTGTTTCAAGCATGAAATTCTAGCAAGAAAAACATCAAGAAGACGGGTTATAATCTATTTATATCGAATAAGAAAGGGTTATATATAGTTTGGTTATTTGTAATCGGGTTAACCATATGTGATCTAGCTGAATCTTGTATGTCTCTTATTATTCTATCTATTTCTGTTATTATGAACTCCATAGCTATAAGAGGCTAAACCTCTTAAGAATACTCGGTTATGTTAATATAATAAAGAAGCGTTTGGAATTATTATGATCTTATTAATCTCAAATTTATATTGAAATCCTATCATATTTGATCTTGTCAACTTTGTTTGTCACCTTTGATTATATACGCATAATGGTATAGGTCGAAAGATCCATTGTGTACTATATAGTTTTAAAGATTTGTCTATGATCTTTATCATTTGGTTGGAGAAATCCGCTTATGTTAATTGGTAAACAAAATAGATTTGATATAATAGTAACTTGATTATTTGAGTGATACACTTGATTCTGAGTTAAAACTAATATTTAAGACTTGAAGTTAAAATAGTTAATCTGTGAAAACAATTTTTGAAGAGAACAACATTTTTATAAGTTTTGAAGAATAAAATCGAAGA
Source organism: Tanacetum coccineum (assembly GCA_026074375.1). Taxonomy (NCBI): domain Eukaryota; kingdom Viridiplantae; phylum Streptophyta; class Magnoliopsida; order Asterales; family Asteraceae; genus Tanacetum; species Tanacetum coccineum. The sequence continues at coordinate 19,411 of BQNB010001299.1, read as the reverse complement.
TCAAAATTATTACCATCGCAGCTGAATTATATGAAACAATTCGAGTAGTCCAATCTCTTTATTCAATGAATTCAACCAATATAATTACTTGTTATTTTACCTTGAAAAAGTTATAATACTAAGTCTTAACTCTTAATGATTATGCGAACATAATCAAATCCCTGTTGGGATACCTGGTCTACCTAAAAATTTACTACATATTGGGTTTATATACTTGAACACCCTGGTTGGGTCACACCTTGTTAGATCCTAGATCAAGAGCCCCATGGCTCTGATACCACCTGATAGAACTAAAACACGTGATAGTTCTTTGATCGTTTATAGCTCGAGGTTGTTTAGACCTCTTCTAGGATCATGATAACAAAGACAATAACATGCAGCGGAATAAGAACATATCAAAGTTATCATAACAAGGTTTTTCTTTATTAACACTCCAAGCCCCAATATTATTTGATCAGAATAATACGGTTACATCAATTAACTATGACAGGATCAAGTTACCTTGACCTTGAGGCTAATACTACATATGGCATTTACATTCTCACGCCTGGAATACACACACACATTTAGGTATTTACATCTTGACACACTAAACTACACACATGTGACCTCCTTTTATAACATAAGGAGTCCAAGACTTACAAAGGAAGATAAACATTAGACAAATAAATCTTTTAATCATTTAGGAATATCTTCTATTATCTTTTATCTGAATAAGGAGATCTTCTAGATTCTTCAAAATCTTCCATCTTTTGAAGAATTCTAGCTTTGTGTTTAAGTCATTTTGTTTCATTCTTTTATTAATTTTGTCTCATCAAATCAAGAATCCCAACAATCTTCCCCTATTTGATGATGACAAAACAAACAAAGTCGTGTACGAACTTCATCATAAAGCCAAAGCTTCCCCTGAAGTTGAGATGTAATCACCTCCCTAAATGAAACAAAATCTTCTTAATTTAGACTTCCTTTGTATCATGCCACACCAAGGATCTATAAGTTTCAACCTGTTAATATTTCTTCCCCTTTTTGTCATAATCCAATAGGGGACTTATGAGTGTAAGCAACTTTGATTTCAACCACTTTAAACGAATATCACACTACTAACCTAAACTTTCCAATGAATTAAATTACCCTCCATGACGCATAATAAGAATAATGAATCCAAGCAGTAGAAATCTAAACTAGCAGTAGTAATAATGATTAGCAGTAGTAAAAACCTTCACCTCGATGATGCATGTAAATGGTTAAACATTTTAACAATAAGCTTCCCCTGAAACCCATATGTTAACCATTTCTTGAATCTTTAATTCTGTAAGCTCTATTTAATGATCACTGATGAAGAAAATTAAGTATTACCAATTTGATGCTGAAGTAGAACAACCCAAACTTGTGTCTTATATCTTGTACTATCCACGTGACGTCAAACTCATACCAAGACCAAAGTATAAGTATATCGCAACCCCTTGACAAAATCCTCATCTTCTATGAGACACTGAGCACAACAACGTAACTCCTTATAGTGATAGCAAATGTGAGCATTGAGCACCATAAGTTTGTAAATCACACACCTTTGCTAGATTCGTCAAGTCTTCATCACAACATTGAAAACACAAACAAGTTACCTCCTGCTAAAAGGTATGATAAAACACAAACCTAAATAATTCCACTTCAACTTCAAATAGGTGATAAACAGTCTTCTTCGTAACCAATTAAATCAATAAAATACGAGCTTTTAAACGTTTAAGAACATTTAAACCAAAAAATAAAAACAATATGTTAGCTTCCCCTTAAACGAAGAATCCTGTTCAATCCGAGATCCAAATTCCTTCTCTGTCCAATATCGGCTAACGCTAACAGTATTAATATGGAAACGCAGCAGTACTAAAATATAACAAGCAGTACTAACTTAGCGACGCTTTATCTGTCACAAAACAGTCACGAATCCGTCACTAATTTGCATTCTCCTTCCTCCCAAAGCTGTTAGCAATACATTATCTGTCACTAAACTGTCACAGATCTGATTACTCCTTCCTCCCATGGCTTTTTGTGACGCTGTAAGTGTCACTAGTCTGTCACTAATATGTCACTAATTCTTCATTCTTAAACATGACAAACGTGATAGTAGTATCTCATAACCCTAGCAGCTTTAACATTTCAACGAGCATTTTCTTGGTCGTATTAATTCATGAACGCTAATAGTATTTACTGCTTCCAACCTTAGCAGTAGTAAGTATACATGGGCAGTATCAACAAACCTCAAACAGCAGTATTAAGAAACATCAACTAGCAGCCTTAACGAGTATAAGCTGTAACATTATCAAGCTTCCAATATGAACATTACACAATACTGTCAACCTGCTGCTTCCCCTTGACGATCATAAACAAGCATCCAACTGACAGTAGTAACCCAAATACATGGCAGTATAAATACATTCGAGCACAATACGACTTCATTTTTCATGTAGTAAGATTACTTCAATAACCAGTAACCTTAGTCGAATAGAGTTGTCCACCAGTAAGCCTTCTCAAGTAACTATGCTCGAACCATAAAATTCTTTCTTTTTCTTTTGGAACGATTGTAAATGAAAACGCTCCAAATCATTATTTTCTTTTGGAACAATTTACAAAGAAACGTTCCAACCTTGTTTTCTTTTGCATTCTTCACAGATTAGGGTTTGTGATTATAAAGCGATCGTCGTCACAATACATCAATCAGTTTGGATCCTTCTTGTGTACAAAATCATACATGCACGAATTATCTAAGCAATAAATTACAGATCCAAATCCACGACCAGCATATGCACCAACAATTAGGATTTATCTACAGCCTCAAACAATCATGGCTGACTAAAAACCCTAAAAGAGTTTTAAAAATCCGTACCAATCTATTGGAGACCTTCTTGAGATCCAGAATCATTATTGCTCCAAATTAGGGTTCTTGTAAAACCCTAGTTACACCCTTTAGATCACACGTCACATATGAGCTCAAATCCTTTTCCTACTTAATGATTAGGGTTTAGGAGAAACCCTAACACTATCGAATATAACCTAAATACCAAAAGCAGAAACTTATACCTTTTTTTATGGATTCGACACCAACAACACCTTTTAATCCTAGACATCATGAGCCACGAGGCTCTGATACCACCTGATAGAACTAAAACACGTGATAGTTCTTGGATCGTTTATAACTCGAGGTTGTTTAGACCTCATCTAGGATTGTGATAACAAAGACAATAACATGTAGCTGAATAAGAACAAATCAAAGTTATCATAACAAGGTTTTTCTTTATTAACACTCCAAGCCCTAATATTATTTGATCAGAATAATACGGTTACATCAATGAACTGTAACAGGATCAAGTTACATTGACCTTGAGGCTAATACTACATATGGCATCTACATTCTTATGCCTGGAATACACACACACACACACACATTTAGGTGTTTACATCTTGACACACTAAACTACACGCTTGGGACCTCCTTTTATAACATAAGGAGTCCAAGACTTACAAAGGAAGATAAACATTAGACAAATAAATCTTTTAATCATTTAGGAATATCTTCTGTTATCTTTTATCTGAATAAGGAGATCTTCTAGATTCTTCAAAATCTTCCATATTTTTAAGAATTCTAGCTTTGCGTTTAAGTCCTTTTGTTTCATTCTTTTATTCACTTTGTCTCATCAAATCTAGAATCCCAACACAACACATCAGACCCTACCTTAACATTATATATAAAGATAACTTGTAAACGGAGTAGGTTAAGTTTGTGCATTCAAAGTTGTATCTTTCACAAACACCTACTCCTTCAAATCAACTAAGTCCCTGAACAGTAGTTTAGTAAATAAACAACTATAATATGCTTCCTACGTTGATTCTAGACAGAATGCTCGAGATAGCCTTAGAGAACTAATCTATAAAAGCATTACAGTCAAGTTTGAGGTTACTACTCAGATTTCAGTATCACAAGTTATATACAGATCATTCCTGTATTTTGAATTGCACTGATATATCCTAAAAAATTAGCAACTACTCATTTTTACACTGTTATCAGGTTTTTTGTCCTTTACCCTATTTTAAAAATATCTGTTGAATCTAAATGCAAGAATAGAGGATCTTACTGCCTGAATGTGTTGGGAACTCATAGAAAACGAAGGATATATCGCTATATGGGGCAAGCCAGTTAACAACACCTGTTACGTTGACCATGGTCTACATATAAATCCTCCATAGATCCTAATAATGTTTGGTATGTTATACTTTACTCTTTCTGTTATGTAACTTGATATGTCCATTTTTTTGTTTTATCTTTTTAAGTAAAGAGTGGTGAACCACATGATAATGGCTAACTACATTGTTAATATTTGGAATGTGAGTACAAGAGTCAATTTACCTAACTTAATCTTGCGCATATGCATGTTAATATGTTAGGCCTTACATGGTGTCAGAGTTAACTTTAAAAAGCCATAGTTCCATGAAATTTTTTCACTTTTGATTAATATATTGGTGTTCCATTTTTACATGAGCATATGCAGATTAAGGATAGATCAAAAGATGTGATTATAAATGGTGGTGAGAATTTGAGCAGTATGCAATCACATGCATCAGACTTTTTGAATATATAGTCCTCTACTAGAGGTGACTAGATGGGGGTCTGGCTATATGTCATTTTTAGCATAAGTCAATATGGAAATAGGTTGGTTTATAGACAAACACTTTTGTTAATTTTTATGAATGATTAGTGAACTAATGAGTTTGGATACACTATTATTATTTCAACACTAATGTAGCTCTTTAAATAAGACCAACTTAGATGGTTCTATGCATTTAAACGTATACTCTCTGTTATCATTGCAACACTAATGCAACATCAGCCATGGCGGATTATTCGGCTTATAGCTAATTCGCTTTTGGGTTTAGGTTGACATAATAACTCTATATTAGCCAAAATTTTTCAGAATAAGCCACAAAAAGTAAGCCTATTCAATATAAGCTTGAAAACTAAATAAGCCATAAAGTCTACAATATAGTGAATACAAACACCATCTTTGTTGTTGAATTGATTTCTTAATCAGTCCAAATGAAACCTTACACTAAAATAAGTTGTCATGAAGATTTGGACACATCTACATGGTTGTTTGGATAACCGCATCAAAATAAGATTTACCGAGAGTGTTAAGTGATGTAATGTCCCCTCGTGAGATTAGAGATGACATGTATATCTTGAGGGTAGTCAAACACAGTATAAGACATGTAAGCGGCTTATAAGATTTAACTATAGACAATCATCAAGTTGCGAAAAGGAGATTCCAGAGCACTAAGTCTCAAGGAAGTTAAATAGGTAGAGTGACAACTAAATTCTACTTTGAAGCAAGTCTGGTACATGAGGGTAAAAAAAATCTCACAAGTTTCTATAATGATATGTACCTATGTAATGTTTTGATTGCTTAAGTAACATCATAATTTGTTGGTGATTTATGTTAATGCAGACCTAATCAATGCCGGACAAGCTTTTTGAACTTCAAATAAGTAAATAAAATTAATCATTTATGAATTTTATATAGTTTGTGGCTTTGAAAAATTACAAGTGATGGTCGATGATGTTATAGGTGAATCAGTTCATTGTATAACCAAATAATGGGATATTCAGACAACATATGTAGGTATATTTACAGAACAGGTTGAATGGTGAAACCAGTAGAAAGTCTCTGAAAGTACAAATTTTATGTATAGATCTTCCTAATCAAAAGTTTCATACATAATAGTTAATAAAATTGTTTTATGGACGCTAGTTAAAGATTTGTCGGTACATACGTTTTTTGCTACTTTTATTGTCTATTACGGGTTGTTCTTGTTTTGTGTATTTTTTTTGAAGTGATACTAATTTTAGTTTGCTACTGATTTGTTTTTTTTTGTTTTTTAGATTTTTCTTATATTGAAATACATTATCGCCTATGGCCCGATTAAAAGAAAAGGAGGATTATAAATGCGAAGCTTCAATTGCATGTGAGAGGTTCATCTTTATTCGAATGGTAAGTTTAGGTTTGTAAGTTAGGTACATTTGAGTAAACTATTGACACTAATTTCCATAATATAGGTACATCGAAAAGAAGCACTGAAGCCTTATGACAAATCAAGCCATAACATTCACATGCCATTGTCGATTGTTTTTCATGTTTATAATGCCGGGATGTACTAAGAATCAAGTCATACCATTAGGTGAAAGTTGTTGAGATGGATATGAATTAAAAAGGTTTGAACAAAACAAATCTGAAAACGGTAAAATAGTTCTGAACTAAGACATGTCTTTTAGAACGCCAAAAGCTTCAGCGGTGAATTTTAACTTTTAAAAGTCCAAATTATTTGATACATGCTTAGGATGGAGTACAAAAGATTGGGGGTCCTATTTGTTCGAGTTAAAAATACAAAATATCTGATACATGCTTAGGATGGAGTATAAAAGATTATGGGTCCTATCTGTTCGAGTTAAATTTTTTATCTATCTAACGAATTTATTGGTATATTAGTAACCAAAAAATTTTATTTCTATAGTGAATGGATTACATGAGTCATGAAATAAAAAATCTTAACTTTTTATAACGGCTTTGTAAAAAAGTTTAGCTTTTTGGGATAAAATGATTCGAGATATGCTCAAAAAGTATAAACAGGTATGTTGACTCAGTGAGAAGGTGTATGATTTTTTAGGTGGAAGTATCTGGAAGCCCTTCTATTTGAAATGATATTTGGCTCAATTTATGTTTGTTGTATTAGAAGGTGTGACGGGCCTGTAAGCTGTCTTTACTAATCGGGTCATTGTCGAAGAAATTTTGCATAGATGATACATTGAGGCAGGCAAACTCGGCTACTACATCGTTGCAAGCTGAGTGTATTGAAAGTATTAGTAGAATCAAAAGGATTTTGGTATGTTAGTGAATAAGCGTATGCTTGCTGAAAAAAGATTCAACCTACACGCTCTGATAAACAAAGATCTCACGAATCTTTCATTAGTGACATAGAAGATCTTTAATTCATTATTTTATTGGTAAGGTATACATCCGAAAAGTATAGAAGACCTCAAACCAAAAATACAATTTGATGCAAGAAAGATGAAGGATTTACACGAACCATGTCCTAGCCACATAGAGCATTAGAGCCTGTCTGTGTATACGCTTTGAAAAGAACCACTACACATCAACCAACATATTGCGAGCAAACCCTTGCTATTATTACTTTCAATTGCTTTTATACTAAAACAAACATACGCCATAAATACTTTAAGAAGTTTATACGATGCTTCAAATATGTAAAATCCGATTTTTTCTCAAAAGACCAAGCCCGAAGCATACGCACGGGTGGGCACTTGCCGACGTATAGTAAAAGTTTCCTACATGATGATTATTGTGGTTATTAAAATTTTACACTATTATGATGCTAAAAGAAGTATTTAAGAGTTTCCTTTCACTAAAGTTTTGTACTTTAATGTGTTGATGATGAACAAAAATTACCCTTAAACTATGTAGCAATAAGCTAAACAGGTTAACATGTACTTTTTAATTCATTTATGATTTTTACAATAACATAACTTATTCGTTAAACTAGCAGCATATATTTAGCGAATTCTTTAATAAAAGGTATGCCGTTGCGACGCTCCTCTATATTACGAACAAAATTAGCCAAATATTGATAATTTTTTTACATACATATGATTTTATAAAAAAATGTTTAAAATTAATATATATCTTTGAAAAAAAAAACTTTCACAAGACACTCCTAAACTACATAATAACTAGTCCTAATATTTATGCTAACATCACTGTTTCTAATCCTTATAAATCGTTATCAAATGTTTTTGATTTTGAAAATTTTGGTGGTGATATGATTTATAAGAACTTAGGTAGTGCGAGGAAGTATAAACATGTTAATGAATTTGTTAATCAGGAAGGCGTTATAAAACACTAGGGGCAAGAACTACTTAAAACACGGTTTCCTTGATGTTTAGTATAAGCCCCATTTAGACATAAAGGGTCTGAACCGGACCCCTAAGCAAAGAGAGGTTTCGAGCAGGTGGTGATGAAATAACTTAAGTGTGGTGGCAAGTGTTGGAGTCACATGTTGATGTGTCTGTTGTTTATGATACTTGTCGTAAGGTATGTTACAGGTGGAAATGGACGTATAATGATAGTCTTTGTAATAAAGGTTCTTGGATTATTCTTGGTTGGAACTATGATATAGTTGATGTTATAATTATGTCTCAAACTAACCAGGTGATGCACGTTCAGGAAAATGTTCGGGCAGACAACAAAACTCTTTTTTGTTCCTTTGTGTATGCAAGATAACTACTATGTGGATCGACGTGCGCTTTGGAGTAATTTGGGTGCTCATGCTAATTTGATGTGTAACAAACCATGGGTTTTGTTAAGGGATTTTAATGCGGCTCTTAATATGTAGATACCAATATCTTAGGATGTTTATGAGCCTAACATTGCTATGCGGGAATTTAAAGACTGTGTGCAAAGTATGGAGGTTATGGATGTTAATAGTACGGGCCTTAATTTTATATGGAATCAAAAGCCAAGAGGCTCTAATGGCATCCTGAAGAAAATTGATAGGATTATGGATAATCTGAAATTCAATGATGATTTCTTGAGATCCTTTGCTATTTTTCAACCTAATTGTATTTCGAACCACTCCCCGTGTGTACTTTAGTATGCTAAGTGAGTAGGGCTTAAAGCATTCAAACTCTCAACGTCTTTACACAGACTGGGGGTTGAGCTGTTTCCATTCATGGTTGAAGATGGTGGATTTTAAAATGTAGATGGTTTTCCTATGTATCGGGTTTTTTACTTTAAAATGGCTTAAATCTCCTGCTTCATAAGCCTTTTATCATGACCAAGGTAATCTCATGATCGGTTAATAGGCTTCATGGTGAATTGGATACAAACACAAAAGGCTATTGATGGAGATACTTCTTCCACGATTCTTCGAGAAAAGCATGCTCATTATTTGGTGGCTTTCAAAGAGGATTCTTTAGATGAAGATAGGTTTTTAAAGCAGAAGTCAAAAGTTGAGTGGCTTAATGCGGGTGATTCTTATACATCTTACTTTCATAGAGTTTTTAAGAGTAAATGTGCATGGAACCGGATTGAAATGGTTAGAGATTCTTCTAATGTTTTCTATGAAGGGAATGCGGTTGTAGGTGCTTTTGTTACACATTATGAGACGTTCCTTGGCTCAAAAGGTTGTACCATTCTTCTTTAGACCAAGACCTTTATTCTCGTGCTCTTGATGCTCATAAGGCTGATGCTATGGTTCGAGATGTTACTGATTTTAAGGTTAAGGCTGCCATATTTTCGATGGGGGGTGATAAATTCTCACGCCCTGACGATTTTTTACTGCTGCGCTATTCTTTTGTAAACAGTAAGCTTCTAAAGAGCTTAAATCATACTATTATTTCTCCTTATTTCCAAAGTGACTACTTCCTAGCTAGAATTAATGACTACCGACCTATTTCTTGTTGTAATGTTCTTTATAAATGTATTAGTAAGATAATTGTTAATCGTAATAAAGAGGGCTTGGGTGATCTTGTACAAAATCAATCTGCATTTTTTCTAGGGCATAAGATTTTGGATAATATCTTGTTAACGCAAGAGCTTATGCGGAATTATCATAGAAGAAGTGGCCCACCTAGATGTGATTTTAAAGTGGACATCCAAAAGGCCTATGATATTGTTGATCGGCAGTTTCTTAAGACCATTATCGTGGGCTTCGATTTCCAACTTAAAATGGGTGTCAAATGATTAATGGTATTGTGCATTTCAGCACTTCATACCTCGATTTTGTGTTAATGTAAATCATTAAATTGGCTGGTGTTAATGTATAAGATTGATACACAAACAACATAATTGATATAATTATTAATATCAATTCCTAAGGCAAAAAAAGCTACAAATTTGCTATTATGTAATCTGAAAACATTACTGTAAACTGTTTATTAAGTTAGTTTCTTCAGGACAAGTGAGCATTTTAAGCGAAAGACAAGGATTTGACAAGAAAGTGCCACTAAAATGAAGAGTCCAAGGCACTTTAACACGGCGTAACACCCCGAGGATTACGCATATACCATCTTGTAAACAAAGAAATGAGATCATCACAACCATGCAAATTAAGCCCCTTACGCGTAAAGTGTCTCCCAAAGTATTACGCCGCACAATCAAATTTACAAGAGATGATGTATCGACTCATCATTACGGTGTTAAACATATTGACAAAGGTTATGTCAGAACATAACTTTTATGCTAGAAGAATGGATGCGTACTTAGCAAGGTTACGGCTAAACATTGCATAAGTGAATAATAAGGGTTACGCCATAAACCTTTCAAAGCCTATAAATAGAGCCCTCATCCGGCTCATTCAGCATGACTCACCACCACCACTTCACACATAGTTCTAAGGGGTGAACCAAACCCTTAAGGTTCGAAGCATTTCACCTGAAGGTCCAAAGAAGAAGCCACTAGCATACTTATTGTATTCAATCGTTCATTTCATTCTCTATAAGAATTATGATGAATCAATCCATGTCTTTATTCATTAATTCTTGCATTGTTGTTACTATGAGCGGCTAAGCACTCCTAGTGCTAGCCTAACCGTGTAGTTACTAGTGTTGTGATTATGATTTCCTATTTAATTATGGTTCTGTTAGATATCTTTATATCCTTTCATTTGATCCCTATGTTTTGGTAGTATAGAGGGTGGCTTAGATCTTATTAATCCTGATATTAGACTTACCATGTTGAACTTGGGATTAGTGGTGTACTAGGGTAGCTTGACATCTATCCCTAGTGTAGGAATTAACTAAATTACTGCATTTGTCACATTAAATACTTAAAAAGTATAGGAACTCTTTCAGAGGGGGTTAATAATCAGTTTAGATTATAGATTGGTCTTAAGGATAGTTGGGGTTTAACCACTACAAGCTTGGATGCCCTGCTCGTGTGATCGTATAGGAATGTGGGATCGCAGAGTAAGCATTGGACTGACCTTAAATGAAAATTCGGGTCTGTCGATTTTAGAACCACTAATGGAACATATAATTGAACATTGCACAGGAAAATGTAATCATAACATTGGTAATGAAATGGTTAGGTTAGCACGCCTTTCTCCCTGATATCTTCTATCTATTTATTTTATTGCATTTACTTTTCTGTAATTCTTTAAATCAATCTTAAAACCATTTTTAATCGTGACAACAATCAAATTAAACTATTTAACCTTAGCTCTTGGGACGACCTCGGATTTACCAAGCTATTGCACTACATACGACCAGGTTCTCTGCCCGTTAGTGCGTGTACCGGTAAACGAGTTTTATAAATTTAAAACTTGGTAAAAATATATTTAAAACAAAATACGCATCAAGTTTTTGACGCCACTGCCGAGGAGCTAAAATTAGTTATAATTTGAATTTCTGTATATATTTTTGTAAGTATGTTCTGCTAGTTTTATTGTTAATATGGAAGATGACGTTGATATCAACTCGCTCACCATTGAGCAATACCTGGCTTGGGTCCAAGACGACATTAGACCAGACGTGATAAAACCCAAGATCAACAATGACGTCGAGTTCGAGATCAATAGCAACTTTATGAGGAAATTAAGACGCAAACTCTTCAAAGGTACCGATGATGAGGATGCACACGAACATGTACGGAGGGTATTAGAGATCGCAGATCTTTTCCACTTCCTCGGCGTCACTCATGATGCTGTTATGCTTAGAGTGTTCCCTATTAAACTAAAAGGGCCTGCCTTGAGATGGATAAACAGACTTCCAGCAGGGTTAGTCACTATATGGGATCTTCTTGAAAAATCATTCATCAGGCAATATTGTCCACCTTTCAAAACTGCCAAGAAATTAGAAATAATCCTCAATTTCAAACAAGAGCTGGACGAGACATTGTATCATGCTTGGGAAAGGTACAATGATCTGCTGTTTAAATGTCCGCAACACGATCTTTTTTTATGAACTACACCACCAAAAGGGGTTCATATCTTCTACACTAGATTAGACTTCCCTACCTACAGAGTGCTCGACTCTAAGGGATTCATTCCTTTGATGACACAAACTCAAGCCCTTATATCAATACAAGTCATGGCAGAACATTCACATAATTGGTATGATGAAGCAACCACTAAGGAACAAATCAACGATAGCCCGAATAACGACGATACAAAGAAACCTAAAGAAAATATTCATGCTATTCAAACAAGTTTCAAGAATTATGAAGGGGCACATCTAACCATGGAGTACCCTCTTGAAAAAAAGGACAAGGCGGTTGAGCAGAGAAAGTATATGAGATCCTTGGAGGAAACCATCATTAAATTTTATGAAAACTCAATTTCAAAACAGGGCGCAGATAATGAATGGATTAGGAAATTCATCAAAAAATATAGCTGACAAACATAACGGGCACTTAAAAACAAACAAAGAACCTGAAGTAAAAAAGCTTATCAATTAACCCAAACAATCCTCACTAATACAGGTGAAAAACATTAAGGAAAGAAAAACCATGGGTAAGGAATACGTAAAGGAGCCGGTTCCTCGTAACTTACCCGCGCAATTTCTAGGTAACCCTTACAGAACTCGCGAAACTATTTGCGCGATTAGAATTCCTAAGGAAATTAAGAAGGATGATGGGGACATGAATGACGATTGTGATATTATGGTCGAGGATGTAGAAAGTCTTAAGAAAATACTCACACCTCTCATACACGCTTTACCAAACCTTAAACCAATAGTGCAACCATATATACCACTAGGACTAGTCTATAATAAGGAAAAAGTTGTAAAGGAAGAGGAACAAGATTATGATATTCCTTTACATGAACATGTAATGCAACCTTTGACCCCTTAGACAGTTCACATCACACCACCCGATGACGATTATGTAGCATCGGCTACAAATCCTATTTTGAATAAGCATTTGAACGAGTTCGAGGAGGAGTTTGTGTAACACCCCCAAATTAGGTCGCAGTAGAATATGGGTTGAGAGTGTTACTTCATAGATCAATAGCACAAGTTATATATAAGAATGACCATTTAAAAGTCGTTTAAAACTGATACATTAGATTTAACAAATTGTTTGTTACAAAAGCCCGAAGCTTTACTTGTTCGTTGTTCAAAATACAAAGATTCTAGTCCATAACAAATGTTTCCCCAAAATGTAATGCAACCAAATCTTTAATGCACATGACTTACAAAATATAACCACCAATGTATCCCTTGCCTTGTACCTCATTGATCTCCTGAGAAAACATTGCTTTAAAACGTCAACAATAATGTTGGTGAATTCATAGGTTTGTAAAATGTATAATGTAGGACCGCAAGATTTCCCCATGATAATGCAACAGATGCAAACATCATAAAATGTAATTACGTTTCCCTAAGCTCATGACACTGAAGCTCGACATGTATGAATTGCAATATAAATTGCCAACATTGCCCGTGATGATGTTCTAACCCGCAACATCCCAAATCCGACATGGTATACGTTCGTTGTCCGGCATACCGGCACAGTGAGCATGACTCACCCGAACGGGGATGTCAATCCCAAATAGATCTATTTATAACATTCGCGCTCACAACAAGTAATTGACAGTTCATGATAATGGGCTCAGAGGGTTATCGCTACTTAGGCAAACACGTAATCGTAATGTAAAATATCCACTTGCGTCCAATTGTAAAACATGCATATGTTTCTCACCCCAAAACTTGTAAATCATTATAAATGTAAAACGTAGGGCTATGAACTCACCTTGAGTGAGTGAATCGATAATGTAAATCACAAACTGAAAATGCGTCACGAATACGCATGAATGCAACCTAATTAATTATAGGTCGTATGAGTACTAAGTACTTTGAATAACTAAGACCGTATATAATTATATATAGCTACATCACCATCTATTTGTATTAGAGAAATAATATTTATAAAGTTAAAATATTTATAAATATTTCCTTAGTAAAAATGTCGTAACTTTCTCGTTTTAAGTTCGTTTCGTACGTTTCTTATGTCCACGCTTTCGTATTAAGAAGAGTTATCAAAATATTACATTTTTGTATTTTAAACCCTCTGATGAAAAGTACTTTTTACTGTTCATGCACTTTTATAAATTTATTTTTATAAATTTAATTAGCGTAATTCTCGTAAAAGTCATATTTTATGCGTTTTAACTCCGATTTTAGCGATTCTTACGAGCACGTCTTCGTAATTAAAAGTTCTATCAAAGTATGATATTTTTCAAAAAGTATCTGAGATGAATAGTGATTTTTACTGTTCATAGTTTATAAAATTATTTTTATAAACTTTTGAATTAGTCGAACTAACAAAAAAACGCATAACTATTTCGTTATTAGATCGAAACAATGATTCTTAAGGTTTTTTTAATCCTAAAAAAATTAATTTAAGTACATTTAATAAAAATAATTAAATAATTTTACATAAAATATGGAAAATAAAAATCACTTTTATAAAATCACTTGTTATATATTTAATTATATAAACTTGCAACTAGCATAACTTCTTCGTTATAGCTCGGATTTTCGAGTTCTCTATATGCCTACGATCGTCATGATGTGTAGTATTTTATAAAAATATAAAATAAATATGTTATATTTCGAATTAAAACAGAAACTTTTAATGTTTTTGCTAAAATGTGTTTAAAACTTGTTTTTATAAGTTTTTAATTTAGTAACTTTGTCACAGTTCTTCTACAACACTTATATCACATGTCCCATGTCACTTTAGGTCATAAAGTCCATTATTTGTCCAAGAATCACAAGTCCTCATATTCATTTTACTTATAAACTTTAATAAGTAACTTTTAAAGCAACTAGTTCATATGTACTTTTTATAACTAACACATACTTGTATAAAGCTCATACTTCCATTATAACATGATCTTAACATTAATATAACATGTGACAAAGTATATCAAACCATGATCAAAAATAAAAATCCATTTCACATGCTAATAATATTCCTAGATGGTGATTCACTATATAAACATAATATACATATGAAATCACAAATTTTAAGAGTTTTAGAGTTTTAGATGACCTTAATGTGAAGTAGGATGATGAACAACAAGATCTAAACCCTAGTTTAGATATTAAACCCAAGCTTCCAAGACTTAGAAACCCTAATTCTAAATAAAACCCTAAACTTAAACCTTTCCTAATTAACCCTTTTAAACACTAAGCCAAACCTTCAATATACCTTAGGATACCTTAGATATGATTCTAGAATACTTGTATATGTGTTCAATAAAATTTTATGGATTGTATAGGGTGTTTGTTTTTTGCCGTAGACTAGGAAGAGAGAAACAAAGAGATTATGAACTTTTTGCTTATGAAAATGAAGTGTAGGTTATCTCTTTACTAGTATACACTCTTATATACTACTAGGACAAGTCAAGTTATTAGTTGAAATTCTAGATCACACAAAACAAGGGGAGTGAATTTGGGAAGAAAAATGAGCAGGTTTACTAGTCACCACATCATGTTTTAATGAGACTTATGTTGTACAAGTTATAAGTTGGTAAAATGTGAGCTCAATGTCCTCTTGGGACTTCCTATTGTCCGAAAATTAAGGGGAGGGAGCAGCTAAGAAATATATTTGATATTTTGTATCATAATTCTTGTATACTTGTAGTTTAGGATGGTATTTGTTAAATATAAGTGAACACTTATATCATTTGTTTTCCTTGTTGGTTTCTTTTGTGTAAAAATTCAGCCAATATGTAAACATAGGTGAAGTTTTATAAAACTTTGGGTATTGGGTATAATAATGGGTTTTTGTTGAAGCATAGAAAAGTTTTGGTGGTTTTGGGTATGCCTAAACGTATTTTATCGCGAAATGTAAACACTTTACGTAACCAATAAAAATAAAATATGCAAAGTTAATCATTATCCCCTAAATAATTATCTAACACTTGCTTGACGTAAACATTTAATTGTTTGATGCCCGTTTACGTTGAATGATAATTTTTAGCTTACGCGATTTAACTTAAATTAAAAGCAAACGCGTACAAGACTAAAAATAAATAGTGAAATAAATGACGCCGTAAAATGACCTAAAAACCCGGGGTGTTATACTCTTCCCCCGTTAAGTGAGCCTTGTCCTCAAGGCTTAAGATGCGACACTTGATGACGGTGCGGTTTGTGTGAAAAGGTGCAGATACTTCTTCTGGAATGATCTTCACGTTCCCATGTGAACTCAGGACCTCTCCTAGAGTTCCATCGAACCTTAATGATTGGAATAAGGCTTTGCTTTAATCATTTAACTTCATGATCCATGATCTCTACTGGTTCCTCAATAAAATGAAGTTTGTCATCAATATGGAGTCCTTCCAACGGAAGGGCTAATGGTTTGTCGGCATAGCACTTCTTCAAGTTGGATACATGAAACGTATTATGAACCCTGCTTAGCTCTTGAGGAAGCTCAAGCTTGTAAGCAACGGCTCCAACCTTTTCCAACACTTTGAAAGGTCCAACATATCTGGGGTTTAGCTTCCCCCGTTTGCCAAAACGTACTACTCCTTTCTAAGGCAAAACCTTGAGCAAAACTCTATCTCCAACTTGAAATTCCATCGGCGTACGCTTTAAATCAGCGTAACTCTTTTGTTGATCACGAGCGGCTTGAATTCTTTGCTTGATCTGAATGACCTTCTCAGTTGTCTCTTGAACCATTTCTAGACCAGTGAGTTGAACTTCTTCCACCTCAGCCCAACAGACAGGTGAACGACACTTTTGATCGTAAAGTGCTTCAAATGGTGCAGCCTTGATGCTAGTGTGATAACTATTGTTATATGAAAACTCAACTAATGGAAAATGGTTAACCCAACCCTTTCCAAATTCGATCACACAAGCACGCAGCATATCCTCGAGAGTTTGAATAGTCCTCTCACTTTGCCCGTCAGTTTGTGGGTCGTATGCAGTACTCATATCCAAATTCCTACCCAATGCCTTCTGAAGTGACCTTCAAAATTTTGATGCGAATCTAGGGTCTCGATCACAAATGATTGAGATAGGTATTCCATGCCTCGTGAGTACCTCTTTTAGGTATATTCTTGCCAGCTTTTCCATGGGATCAGTTTCCCTTATTGGTACGAAGATTGCGGATTTAGTAAGTCGGTCAACAATCACCCAAATAATGTCATAACCCCTTTACTTAATGTTGCATTTGATCTTGTTGTGATATTTTGTTTTGTGTCGGCCATACTTAATTAGGATGATTTATAATCATCTTATTGAAATGAATTGGGACGCTTCTTCATTTAAATAAGGAAATTATAAACCGCCGAGCCATAAGTTCATAAATTCTTCACTTACATGGATTGGGACGCCTCTTTATGTAAGTGACGAATTGTGAATAAGTGCGCTTACGTGCATCCGACATAGCGTGCGTTCGTCCATACGAATAATTCTTCGGCCTATGAACTCCTTTCGACTCGTAATTTGTTATATGGATTTTTTCTAATATGTATCGCCCGCCGTAAATTTGATAAGCTAATAGTAATGAACCACTTACCGCTTCGAAGAATTGACGACTTGTTAAATTCTTCGTTCCAATGGCTTTTTCTTCGAGTCATGTATCTAATCCTTCCTTTTACGGATTCTTACAACATTCAATCCGTTCGCTCATGTTCATTGCATATATTTGATGCTTTGACTATTGTTTATTCAAATTTTGTTGGAAACCACGACGAGGACCTGAGTATATCCTCATCTCTTCACAAGTAACCATACGACGAATAAGGCGAATTGAGCACCGGGATGGCGCTCCCTTAAGGGGTAGATAATGTAACATTTCTGAATTTAAGATCAATATTTAAACCGAACTCTAAATTCTATTTCTAATTTTTATGGAAATTATTATTTTTATTTTTATTCGTTTTAACGAAAATCGTCGTTTTAGCGATTTACGAATCGTGCATTGAATATTTATCCATTTTAACGTTTGAGAAATCAATAATTCTATATTTTAGCTTCGAGAGCTTATTTATTTTTCATTTTAATACATTTCGACTTTTATCCGCGTTTGGCCGAAACTGCATCAAAATAGTGTTTTTAAAAAAATTTAACATTTTAATTAAGTGTTTTAACACAGAATAATGTAGTGTAAATTTTTAGAAAAATATAAATATAACCAAACACCCCCTTATATTTTATTAGCTCTTACAATAAGTCAAACTAAACACTCTCTTACATTTTTTTATATACACTTTGAAGATAACTAGAGATATAGTTCCCATATATATAAGTGTTGACCCTCATTTAAACTCTTATAAAAAAACACACGACATAACTGGAAAACAAAATCTCCCTCTCTGCTTATTCGAACCAACAACAACACCATCAAGAATCATCATTAAAAAATTTCTTTTCAATTCCAATCATTCCTACATCATTCCCATATTAATCCTTATCATTCTCCACAAGAATAAACAACATGCAAGAAGATTTCAAGAGTCTTGGATTTTTAAATTTTTATTGATTATGAGTATAATTTGTGTTGCAAAGGTTTAAATATAAAGGTTTTTGCAAGATTTGGAGTTGTTAAAAGCTTGGGTC
The DNA here is from genome assembly GCA_026074375.1 of Tanacetum coccineum. Taxonomy (NCBI): domain Eukaryota; kingdom Viridiplantae; phylum Streptophyta; class Magnoliopsida; order Asterales; family Asteraceae; genus Tanacetum; species Tanacetum coccineum. The sequence goes on along the minus strand of BQNB010001299.1, from coordinate 780 downwards.
TTATAAAAATTAGGGTGTTGGTGCTCGGCTAAAACAAGAACCACAAGGAGGGTTTTGTTTAATCTTTTTCCTCTTCTTCTATTGTGTTTGTAAGTATCTTTGTTACCTTTTTATGTTGATTTAATTGTATGATCATTACATGTATTTGATTTTATATCAAGAATCAATAGATCTTAGTGCATGTGTTAGATTGAGTGATCGGATGAATTGGATTATTGAAATTGGTTTAGATGATGGAGATAGGTTAGATTAGGCATATTGTGAAGTTGTGGTGAAGTGGAAAATGCGTTTGGAAGAGTTTTGGGTTAGTCGAATTAGTGCAAAAAATCGGACAGCCCCTTTCGGGTGTTAAAAATATTTTTAATCTGATTTTAGGCTTAAGAATATGATAGAGGTCATCCCTATCTTTCATTCGATATATCGTAGGTTCCGTAAGTTTTTAGAGCAATTTGAAGTTTGAAAATTGGTAAAATAAAAATTTAGCGCACTTTGGATATAGTGGTTTTGTGCAGACTTTTGTATGGGCAATTTAGTCATTTTCTGTTCAGTTTTGGGTCTCGAGTATAACTAAAAAGTTGTTTGAAATACCGTTTTACCTTTTCGCGAGGATATCTAAGTCCAAAAACGCATATTAACGTGTCAAAAAGCTTAGAAATAGATACTACATTATTTTAAGAAAAATATGGGTTTTTAAGAGTATTTTCATCATTTTCGGTCAAGTTTTGGGTCTCGGGTATAACTGAAAAGTTGTCCGGACTGTCGTTTTAAATCAAACACTAG